>JASGXE010010098.1:0-14634 GCA_030068105.1 Sinentomon sp. SZTP_YWyxl
TTCTTGGAAAAGTTGGCAAATACAATGATTGACACTTATATAGATCATCAAGCAACATGCCTGAGACCACGTTAATCCGTTCTGAACGATGCCGAATTATACTTTCACGAACAGCTACTGGCATCAGGTTTCGGAAAATTAGGTCTATCTTCGGGTATTCGCCACACTATTCTCCAGGAGAAAAGATACACCGGGGAGGCGCAAGCCATAACAATTTCCCTCTTTGAATTCCAGATGACATGGAGACAAAACACAGGCATTCTTCTTAAAAGAACGCAACCTGCACAGCATGAAAGAAAATGAATTTTGCAGACGTATGGACCCATTTAACTCTGTTCGGGAGTCATTATTCTGTGGCTCGCCTGGGAAAACCCTCGCGAAACCCTCCCTTGGGAACCTTGAAAAATTTAAGGACAAATTGACGGTGGCTATGAGCTTGGCAGTTTGGAAAACACCTCCAAGGAAATGTACATATCGGTACAAATGTTGCTGTTTCTGGATTATTGTCAAAAAATTGTAGTCGAAGTGGAAGTAAAATGAATTAGGCCTATTGTCATGTTAACCATTTCAGGTAAACTGCAGTCGTTAACGATCGCGCACGTTTGAACACGAAAACAAAATTCTGCTTTTAGTTCGGAATGCCGATGATGTGAAATCTTGTCAACTTGTATCCAGGCAAAATATCCGTCTGGAGATAACTTTACTGTTCCATTCAAGGGGACTCCAGGATATTTAAAACGATTTCGTAAAATCGCTGTCGACAAGATAAAAACGTTTTTCACAGATCACAATAGAACAAAACCGGCTGGCTCTACAATTTTTGCATCTCTTGTTTAGCTGCACGGAATTAGCATTTCTCGAGAAAAACTCAATGAACTTTTAAAACTTCAACATCTCAAGTTTAACTCTTTTATCTGAAGTGTGTTTCCCCAGAAAGTGATGCGTAGCCTTTTTTCAGTTAAAATTTGACACTTGGCACTTGCAGAGAAAATTTCATGCCTGGCAACAAGCAGATTTTTGATACTTGATTTTCTCCTTCTGGTATTGTATTATTTGTGGCAGAAATAGTGATTTTGTGCACTAAACGATTCCAGTCCACTGTGAATCTTGTAAACATTTGCTCGGAAAAAAATCTGACTCTTTTCGTTCTACTTTGATGTATGACGAATATTTGTGCTTACTCAGAGCGAATTTTAAGTCAAAAGTTATTTGTGTGAAACTACACTTTTGACTTGTCAGAGCCAGGGATGTGGGAAGTGAAAAAAAGCATGCTTACTTCAAGGTAGCTTCTGCGATGGGGATGGGTACAGGTAGAAAAATGGGAACATACGCTGGTTGCATATTAACACTCCCACATTCACACCAGAGTCCACAGTTAGCTGAATGCAAATCACCAGGCCATTTTTGTGTCTCGCAACTGGGAGTAGGGATTAAAATTTTGCCCACATTAAAATCAATCGAAACGGACTATAACACAAGTCAGGGTGGTTTAGATGTCTCACGTCAGTTTCAGCATGGAAGTAATCACGTGATTAAAATTGTTTTCCGAACACAACTCGGCGTAAGCAAACAACGGAAACTCACATACCTAAAAAACACTTGCAAAATGACCTACTGCAGCAAGAAATTAGACCTGAAAGCTCTTGCACCTGCGTTCATCCAAAGTCCGGGGTCAAATTGCTGATGATAATAATAATAATAATGATAATAAATCAACTCCAGGCTCAAACAGAACAGTCCAATCAATCATCAATATAAAAAGCGACATCTCATTAAAGTGAACAAATTTTTCCACATTGAAGACAAATTTAAAATACATCCAAAAATTTACTGTAAAAATCTTAATATTCATAAATAAATAATAAAATTTCACAGTTTTTCTTATTACTTTATTCGCTCCGATCAATAGCAGGAATGCATGAACATGGAATGCCATCGAATTGTTCTTTCGCGGTGCCTCTCTTCCATTTATAGACCGATTGAAGTATCAGAGTGAATAATTTGGAAGTTGTAAGCTTACGGACTGAAGTTACGGATATGCAGCTGTGATGTTCCCCAATCCAATGTAACCAAAATCCAAAAAATACAGTGCAAAACGAACGATTCAACACAGCGTAAAACCGAAAACATCACGATGTAAGGAATCGAATGCGGTGTAACAATAGTGTAATTAACTTATCAATGACTAGATCTGGTTACGTCAGCGTAAATATGAGATCGATCACGAACTTAGTTAGTTCAAACCAAAGAAAAGCAGAAAAACATTGACGATAAATAAGCAATTAATATCGATTACGATCAATTGAAATTGTGTAGAACAAAAATAATATCGACACACAAAAGTACTAATTTTACGAATGAACCGACAAAACATAGAACTGATGAATGCGTAAAATTAAACACGGAAATACACCAAAAATTCGAATTTAAATGTTGAATTTTGAATTTAACCACAAACAAATAGAATAATGTGTGATACAGAATCCAAAAAGGACGACTAAAATCAAATTCCAAAAGGATCTACGTTAGATTTTAAGGTTTTTACGAACACAAAAATTCCAGCTAAACACACCGAGAAAATTTAAATTATGGAACGAGAAAAAAACACTAATTGAATTGAGACACGGAAAATCCAAAAAGGAAAAATCATGATAAAATAAGTACGACATGATGTTAAAAATATGCTGAAACACGAAGTAAGTTTTTGAATCTAAACACAAAAAATGTTGTAAAAACCAATTCTGGTTTTGGTACTTTTAATTTGAAAGGGGTAAAATCACACAATTAATACGGAAAAAGCATAATTGATAAAGCGAAACATCAAACCCCGAATTCATAAAAAGTAAAACACGAAAGTGCTAGGGAAAAAGCGACTAGTGGGATGTAGTTTCCTGCGACGAGTAAAACTCCAGGAGATAATAGGGAAAGGAAAATTACAACAAATCATTACATCATGTGAGAACGAAACATGTAGATTGACGATAGTTGCATAATTTGAGATCGCTTCATCAGGCAAGTTAGCCACCCTCAGAGCTGAGGGTCGAGGATGGGCTCGCGATGTCTCGTAAAATGAGCTAATGGCACATATTCCCCATTGCCACTAAGCTTAAAACTAGCCCTAAGCTTCAGAATTGGCACTCAGCTCGATCCCCCAAATCTCCTAAGTCGAAGCCGAGTGGAAGCCTGGGTAGGTGAAGCCCAATGGGGAATCGAGCTGAGTGGGAACGGAGTGGCAACTTCCAACTTGAGCGCGATTGCGATTCCCCATCGGAATCCTAGGTGAAGCCTGGTGGATTCCGAGTGCTGAGCTCGATGCGACATTGCCATGGATCTTCAACCGCTCACAACTGGCACTTACGTAAGTCGGAGCCCAGCTTCAACTCAAATGTTTGGGAATCGCGTGAAGCTCAGCTTCAATAGCACTTCGCTCGCCCTCACGTAAGTTGAAGCGGGGTGATAAGCTTAGTGGCAATGGGGAATACGGGCCAATATTTTTAGCTTGCTTTGGTTGCTTCCCGGCATTATCCCATCGAGCAGCTCAAATCGAAAGACACCATGAACAATCGAATCGGTGTCGCTGCATGCAAATGGAATGCACAGTTTAGGAGTTTGGACAAGGACAAAACAACAGCAGGGTATAAGGTTGGGTAATTTTACCCGATGTAGACTTTTAGCAAAAGTTGCCACTGTGTATAACAAGGCTGGGTAACGAGTTTTTCTTTCGAAAATGAGAAAACTGATTAAAGAATGCCCTGGTGGGGGTTTTTTAAGATGAGTCCCCTTCCACAAAGTTTGTGAGACCCCTTGGCATAAAGTGCTGTCAGCCATGACGTAAGTGCCTGCCTGTTGAACACCGGGACTGGCATCACCTCGCCTTCCTGAACTGCGCAATTGGAATAGAATGGGGACCAATAGCCATCCACTGCAACTCTACTTCTTATCAGTCTGCTAAAATCAGTCTGTCGAAATCGAAAGCGGTTGTTTTTGAATTTGACAATTTGTGCTCATGACCAGTCCCAATTCGACCAACGAACAGGCCATGACAAGATTTCACAATTTTTCCAAAATTGTTTTTTTTCGCGTTCCAAGACTGCGATTGTTTGGGAATGTGAACATTGTGTGAACAATATGAACAACAACAATCAATCACCCACAGAAGAGAAAAATGTCAATCAAACCCACCCGTGTCACCTCCGATCTGAAATTATGAAGTGTGAGGAATTGCAAGTATGTTAAAAATCCCAACCCACCCCACTGTTGAAAAGCAACGAAGATCATCAACATATGAGCTCTGCAAAACTTTGCTCAGTTCCGAAATAATTCGAGTTGAGAACTATAGCAGCGGCAGAATTAATGTACCCATACATGTGTTTGTCCCATTTAACTGCTGCTACCGAAACTATTTTTTCCTTTCTTTTTACTCTTTTGCAGGCGCTAGAAATTAAAGTGCCAGATTTCAACAGAGCTTTATGGAGTTGGCAGATTTTGACATCGGCTATAAAAGTGGATCCTTAATTTCTGCCGCATGGAGATTTTGCCAAAATCTGAGCAGTCGCACTTTTTTGCATGTGTGAGTAGATTAATTCCGCCACTGTTTTTCCCAAATGTCAGCCGGTTGTGTCAGGCAGGAGAGAGAGAGAGAGAGAGTGCAGAACGATTGCTAGACACCAATTTAGAGGCGCTGTATTTTCCTGAAACATTAGTTTAAAATTGGAAGCCATAAACAAAAATCAACATTGATGTCACAAGGATGCTTTTCAGATATGCCGCACGAGCAAGACAAGACCCTACAAACAATGAGAAGGCAAAAATACCCTCGTCAAAAGGGTTTGCAAAAAACCCTTCATAGCCATGGCATGACACTTGCCGTGATTTGAAAAGAAATTTGCTCACTTATACTTGTCGTTTGTTCCGATTAATTAAATCATCTACGGCGGTCCGACCGTTACAAAAAATCAGGACGCCAAATCATTTCTAACGCAGGCTAATCCTCCCAAATAATTACCGGCAAGGCCAATGGCACATCAACTTTTGCCCAATATCGCGGTTCACAACATACGGGTCAAACGGTCCAGGAAGGCTAGTAAAGACCACCAAGGATTGACGTGCACTTAAACGGCCGATTTCCAAAACCAAGATTAATCGGCGGACCGCCTCTATCGGCGAGTGGTGATATGGTCGACCTTGCCTTTCGCAGTGTCGAGGTGAATCCAAGATTTTTATTGTCAATCAGCTCACCACTCGTCGTTCCGAGGATCGCAGTGATCCACCGATTAATCTTCGTTTTTGGAAATCGGCCGAAAATGGAACATTCAATTCCGATCATTGCTATTCACGATATTTAGTGCAACTTTGGCATGATATTATGGAGAGTATGTCATATTTTACAGTCAAATCGACTTTCAAAGTACCAGTCGTTTTTTTGTTCAGTTCCTGTGATGAAGTTTGAAAACTTTGCCTGATGGGTTGGTGGTTTTGCAATACACAAAATATGAATGTGGCTTGCCGTATGCTGCAGTCATGCAGTGGACACCTTGAAACTGATAAGTTCGGAGATCTTGAACGTGTCAAGTTTATTTTGGTATTCTCTGAGCATGCAATCACGGTTTCCCCAATTGATTGTGCAGTGGTGTGTTTGCATATTTCTGGTGAGTTCTTTTTTTCATACCTTCAGTTCTTTGAACCTTGAACTTGGCCGAAACAATCGGAACTTGAATGACAACGCAAAACAAATGTACAGGTCTTGGGAATATTGTCCCCAAACTTGGGAGTCCGGAAAGGCAATCGAGATATTTTTTTGCAAACACCTTTCCAATTCCCAACGTGGGTAAAGAAATTACTGATTTTAGTGACGAGTGACCTGAGAGGACAGCAACCTATTTTGTTGTTTATATTCTTATGAAAATAGTCCACCTATCTCTGCAGAAAATTTAAGCGAATGGCTCCGATAAAGCATTCTCGGGGTAGAAACGCACACAGGCACAATAGTTGACAAGGGAATATACCTTGGTGTGGGAAGAAAAGGGCGGAACTGTAGCACTAACCAGCAACTCCACAGCCAAGGAGAGGGGAAAACTAAAAGAAAGATAACTGCAACTGAAAGAACAATAACGTGGGGTGGAAAGACAGGGTGGTCTACGTAAAAGCCGAGAAGCCAGGCAGGGTAGAGTAAGCAGAGGAAGGAGAGTGCCGTGCTGAAATAGGCTCCCTCGGGAGGAGGTGGATGAAACGAAACGAAAAATGAAAAAGAAAATGATTGAAAAACAAAACTGAACTGCCTTTAATAAATAAATAATAAGTAGACGAACTCAAAGAGAAGCTGAGTAGAGAAGTGTTCAGAGAGAATCGAAATCATAAAACGAAAAGGGAGAATCGAAAGCTCGTTAATGTTCGGAAATCAAAATTAAAATGCACGATCCACAATTTGCCACAAGGAAAAACATCAAAACATTGGTCGCAAATCAAAATCAAAAATTAAATCAGGAGATAACGGAGCACCAAACACATAAATCATATCAACTCAAATCGATAAATGAAAGTTAATGATAAATGAAAACCAAATATAATAAGCAAACGAGGAATAACCAAACCAAACCAAATACAGAACCCCGATGACAAATTAAAAACAACTCGAACCAAGGATTTACAGTGAAATTAAATGCAGGGGTAACTTAAATTTCAAATTGAATTAAAAACAAAAAATCAAAATTATCAATTTATAAAATGTGTCGAATAGTACGTCGAACGCATCGCACCAAGAGTTTTGAGACAGCAAAGCAGGGAAATCAAAAAAATTATGAAAATCCCCTCTCATAGACAGTTGCCAACTTGTAATTGAGCCAGAGGTTTTTTCGAGGATTCCAAGTAATTTCAGAAAACCACCGTTTGCGGAGTCTTTTTCAAGTTTTTTGTCTATTGAAAGTTTCTAGGCTTTCGAGTTCTGCAGAGGGATGATCCCGCAGGTGCCCATTTGCAGGCACAGGCCATGAATCAAGTGGGGTTTGGGGTAGAAGGATGCTCCATATGGTAGAACTTTCTTTTTTTTTTTGATGATGGAAGGCGGTGAAATGCCCTCTGCAGCCATCAAAACCATTCGATATGGTAGAACGATTTCGTGGGTTCCAAGAGACAGTCCCTGGCAGGGGTTTTGGGGGTGAAATCCTCCAAAACCGGAGCTTTTTGGACCATAAGGGTTCTCAAAATGGCACAACAAGACAGGTCTAAAACTTAATTCAGCTCTGCTCTGTCTTCAAAATCAACACTCGAGGAAACTTTCAAATGCGAACTCTGATAAAGATACTTTCAAATGGGAACTCTGCGAAAGACACTCTCACATGGGAACTCTTCTAAAGACTCTCAAATGGGAAATCTGCTAAAGACACTCTCAAATGGGAACACCAAAACTCAGGAAGTGGGGGAATTGAATTCGCCCTGGAAAATTTCCTGGCGTGGGGAATGCCATTCCCCTGTATTCCCCCTCAATATGACCCCTGAAAAGGCTCAATATGACCCCCCGAAAAGGATAGAAGACGAAAATAGGCTAACAGTGAGCTTTCCTTGTCAAGTAGTACGATCACCGGCATGCATGCGTTCCCGCAATAAAAAGCAAGCCGTGCCAGATTTCCCGTATTTCTACATCTTCCCGTAGAGGGAGAAAGATCAGAGAAACACAATACATGATGTGCAAGCAGGCCATGTTGCATCTTTCACATGCAGTCGTGTTGGCAAAGAGAACAAATGACAAGCGAGGAAGCTGGCAAGTGGGACGAGAAGGCAAGTAGGTGCAAATGCAGCCTCGCCAAAAGTGAACCAAGTTTCTGTAAAGAAGTGTATGTTTATGTCATTCGTGCTTTTTTCATTTAAGTCATTGTTTTTTGCAGAGAGAGCTATGCAAAGTGACGAAACAAAACAGTAAGCGAATCGAGTGCTTCGAAAAAAAAGTAATCCAACTAAAAGCAAAAATCAAAACGAAAAAGGCCTTTCGAGACAGAACGAACAAAATGGAAACTTGCTGGAAATGCAAACCAAACATTGCAAGCAGAAAGAAGTGAGAGAGAGATAGAAAAACAATTTGAGAACAGGGTGTCGACTCCATTGAACTAAATTCCACTTTTGCCATTGAATTCCATGGGTTCTTGAATTCCATGATGCTCTTCGATTGAGCAAATCGATCATAAAAAACGATTCAACAGTCGCAAGAATTCAACTTCAACAGAGAAGGGGCATTAATGGCCTTCGAAAAAGGATAGCAACAAGGTTAATCAGTTTGCTTTTTCTAGGTTTTCCCAAGGTTTTCGAGGGTTTTTTGAGTGGCAGAAAGGGGCGTATCCATGACCACAGGCTGCGAAAATGGGGGTTGACCTTGGGATGGCACTACAAGCAGTGTTCCAAGCGACAGAGCTTCTGGTAGGAGGTTTGGGAGAAGAGTGTCCTCAAAGGACAAAGCTATTTAATGAGAACGGGTTCTCAGAATGCTTGCGGATGACTGTTTTCAAGGTTTTTTTTTAAACAAAAAATCGTCAAACATGGTTGCTGCTACTTTGAAAAATCGGAATTCCCTGAGTTTTCCAGGTTTTCCAGAAGGATTCTCAGTTTTTTCCAGGCTTTTATGCACACTAAAAATGTTATAAAAACCTGCTTTCCCTTTTTTGGCTGGTTTTTTGGGGAAATTTTCATTTTCCAGGGTTTTTTCCAAAAATCCCTGAGTTTTCCAGGTTGCAAAAGAAATTCCCCGAGTATTCCAGGTTGGTAGCAACCATGTCAAATTCTCTCCCAAATAGATAAATTGGGAGAGAGGTGAGATTGGGATGGGTGGAAGAGATAGAGAGTAGGGGGTGAGAAGATGGAAAGGGAAGGAATGTGAGAGAAAGGCAGGAGAGAGGGGGATAAAGAAAGGGTGAGCAGGGACGGAGAGGGGGATAGAGAGTAAAGGAAACAGAGGGTGATAAAGGGGAGAGAGAGGAGAGAGGAACGACTGCAAGATAGATGAGAGTGGGGAGAGCAGTTGGAAATTTCAAGATCCATTTTAAGGTCCATTTTTGGAGTCAAGGTTCGCATGGGAACACTAGAAAATGCTCATTCTCAGGCAACAAATCAGGAAAATTGAAGTCAACACCCTGCAAGGACAATGCGAACTGAAAAAAAAAACAAAAGAACAACCACGGTCAAATGATGGTTTCCAAACCACCAAAACAAAATACACGAACAAAAAAAAATATTTCGACCATCAGTCTTGAAGTTTACTCGTACTGGTGATGGGTTTCTGTGGCAATATCACAAAAAATGCCATCACAAAAATAACAATAATATCATTCGATAATTCTAGCGGTGCACTGAGCAGATGCAATTCCAGGTAATGGCGTGTGCAAACCGGACATACACTACAAAGCTACCAACGTGGTAATACTTCGGGTAATGCTTTTGTGACAGGAACTACACTAAGCCCTTCCTGGTGGCCAATCCATTTGAAAATTTGGTGTACTCTTTTATATCTCGATCATTTTAAGGCTTCCGGGGGAATCCTTACGATCCATGGTTTTTCCCCGACTTTTAGCAATTCCCTGACTGTGGGAACCCTGTCTCCACATCGCACTGCAAGTCTCGGAAGACTGCAAATAGGCCCGATGAGTTGACCGAGAGATGGCCGACAAGAACAGAAGCCACACACCAATCCTATCAAAACGCATGCTGTCGTGTATTCAAGAAAAATGTCGTTGAATGAACCTTTTCTAGAACGAACTTTGGTGGACGATTAAAATTTAACTGCACTTTTGGGTGTGAATGTTCTTCAGTCTGCTGATAATGTTGGGTGTGTGAATTGATGTCAATGTTGAAAAAATCTTGAAGAACTCTGATAATTGTACAATTTTGTAGATAGTACTGTCGGACTAAAGGATGAATGGATGCTGTGTGTTTGCCCGCTAAAAAGTCAGTCTCAGAGTGGGTAATGCATAATCACTGTGCACTAAACCATCACTCGGTTGATACCCATCGCCTCAACATATTTGTGACAAACGCCTCCGCTGTGTGTGAAACCACCAACATACAAAACAATTTTGAACAATTCGAAAAAGCACAACCGCTTTTGAATTCGAGTGATGTTTGGAAAAAACTAACTGTTCTCAGCAAAACAATCAAATGCTATGATGAATTGATGCCACCATCATCCTCAGTTTTGGCACTGCGACACGAAAAAAATCAGCCAACAGAATACATAAACTCCGGCCGAATTCCATAAAAAAATCAATTCAAAATGTGTACAGCCACAGAAATTATAATGACTCCCTAACAGAGTTAAATGGTCTGTCAGATCTTTTGCAGATATTCTTGGGAAGGTTGGCAAACGCAATGATTGACATTTGCATAGATCATGAAGCAACACGTCTGAGACCACGTCAATCCGTTCTGAACGATGCCGAATTATGCCTTTATGAGCGGCTACCGGTGTCAGGTTTCGGAATATTAGCTCCATCTTCAGGTATTCGCCACACTATTCTCCAGGAGAAAAGGATGCACCGGGGAGGCACAAGCCTCAATAATTTCACAAGCCTGAATTCCAGCTGACATCGAGATAAAACATCGGCACTCTTCTCAAAGAATGCAATCCATACAGGATGAAAGCAAATGAAACTTGCACATTTTTTCATGCACGGGCCCATCTCTGTTTGGGAGTCATTATTATTTCTATGACTGTACTTGAGCCCTGCCTGGATGAAATACTTATCAATGAAGGAGACATTCTGCTGTTGATCTTAGCAGACAATGAAAAAGCATTTCGTGACATCAATGTTGCCAGTTCATGGTTTCCAAGAAAAAAAAAACAACAAACAGATAGCATGCAATTGTATTGCTGTGTCATCTGCTCAAGGGGAACCAGGTTCTGACAATTTCTCATCCCAACAGAATTTGTTCAAAATTTGCACAACTCGAGGACCAATGCCACTTTTTTACGGCACAAAAGAAAGTATGTTCCGCCCATGAACGAAACACCACTCCGCAACAACACATAACTGCATTGAAAAAAATCATTTTAATTCTTTCCCGCTTCAGACCTGATTGGAAAATTCACACGGCACAATAATTGTTGGAGCAACTCCCTGGAGGCGGAGATTGAATTTGAAAGACAATTTTGCTCACTCCACCCTCTCTCCCGCTCAGTGACAGACAATGGTCTTTCCTGGTACGGGCATATCACCAGTGGTGTCTTCTGGTTATACTTTGCCCACACGATACGCCCAATGGAAGGTTTAAAATTGTCCAGTGCATACTGCCAATGCAAAAGCATTGAGCTATTTAATTCCCAGGCCATGCTTTGACTGCTGACGTTTTTCGTTGACCATATGTGGTATGGGGCTGTATGGCCTCCATCACAGCACCCTGTTGCACGCACATCAGGAGAACCGCATGGCGTGGAACAGCATGGTGTGGAACCGGCGAAATACACATCAGGAGAACCGCATGGCGTGGAACCGGCGAAACGCACATCAGGAGAACCGCATGAACAAAAACCATTGTAAAATGGATCCCCACCAACACAGGCCTTGCCTAAAAGTGCATATTATTAACCTTTTCCCGGTCGCAGGGTTACAATGTATGATTTTTTTAATCCCACATGGTACATATTATGCGCAAATCGATTTATTATCGTCGGACACATTTTAGTTTGCTTGTATTCATCCATCTCACAATGTGGCGTAAAAGAAAAATCATTTAATTGTTTTCTTTCCTCCGATGAAAAACAGTTTTCTTTCCGAATTGAACGCCCGTCTCATGACCACAAAAATCGTACTTTAAAAGAATTGGTATTTTCAGCCAAGCAAGTTTTTTTGCTACTCGGTAGACGGTAATTTTAAGAATCAAGAAACATGCTCAAAGTGATGCCAAATCCACCCCTTTCAGATTTCCCGTGTCATGATAATTCAAAATCAGTCCCGCAAAATTCTTAAATTGACATTTTGACGCCAACAAAATTTTAACTACGGGACACAAAACACGATCAATGAAGGTTAAGGTAACCAAATCGAAAAATAGCTTCCTTCAGAAAGGAATCAATATATCAATAATTTAAAAAGTATCCAAAGCGCAAACACAAAAGCAGCTATCAGCCACAAACAACAAAGCAGGAATTTGACACTGCTTGGCAAGTAAAAGCAATCATTGGAACACGGCAAAACGGAGATGAATAGCCAGAAGAATGACGGGAAGTTTGAAATTAACGCCCGGGAAAATGGTGATAAACTCCCATCTTTCAGATTGCGGAAAACGACATCTTTGGATGTAGGTTGTAAACTGCGTTGGTCCTGGCGTGAATGTGTGACGAGTGGATCTCCCCGACGAACAACATGGTAGAAAATACTCTCCGACGATCTGTGGTTTACGGTATAATTGTCGCCATCTTATTCTTGTTGCTTGCCGTCTTGAACGAGACTTGGAGGACCCGGTTCCCAAGGTTGTATCCATTCAGCGACTGGATAGCAACGACAGCCTCATCGTAATTGGTCATAGTAACAAACCCGAAACCTTTACATTTGCTATTCTGTAGATCACGGATGACTTTTACCGACTGCACGGCTCCGAACGGGCCAAACAGTTGCCAGAGGACGTTCTCTTCGGTTTCCGGGGAGAGGTTATAGACAAAGATGCACCAGCCGGATCCGGGAATGGGTGTGGTTATTCCAGGTGTCGCCGTGGATTGCAGAACGGAGGTAGTGTTGAGAAGGTCTCCAGCAAGTGGCGAGTACCTAAATAGAAGAGAAAATAGAATTTAGAATGTGATGTAAAGTCAAAAGACAATAATGGCTCCCAGGGTGCAAGAACCTGCATTGAATCATGGGAGTCTTTGTTGTTTTTGTAAATGTACAGGACGTTGCAAAAAACCTGTAACATATACAGGGGGAATGGGAGATGATGATTTCCATTTGCAAAATACTTGTTACACATATGGAGACGTAATGGAAGAAGGTGATTTCCTTTTGCAAAAATTGTAACACATATTGGCTTAGATTGGCAACCAGGCCTCGCCAATATGGTTGTTTTCAAAAAATCCCATTTCCATTATGTCCCATAGTGAAAAGTTTTTGCAAAAGGAAATCATCATCTCCCATTCCCCCTGTATATGCAACAGGTTTTTTGCAACGTACTGTACATCTTCCTGAGAGAATGCCTGCAGTTGTGGCCAGGCATGGCACATCCATGGTACAACACATGTACAGTCACACAAACAATAATGATTCCCATGATCCAATGTCGGTACTTGAAGGGAGTTATTATTGATTCTGTGTCTGTACAACTGCAAGCTTGTGCAAAGATACAAACAAAACAATTCAATCACATCAATGGATTCCATTCTGGAGAGTTAAGCGAAGTTGAGGGTATCTTTTTGCCATTTCAACTAGCTTTCTTTGGTTAGCGTTTCGATCAGTAAACAAAAAATACTCGGTAAATAAATAGGTTTAATTTCGAACATATTACAACTTACAAGAACGACGACCGGAAACATAGTCGCGACAAAATTAAACAAATAAGCCAATTACCATTCGTAAAAAATGAAATTGGCGACGTTTCGCCCCTGTCTGGGTCCAGATTCAGCACCCAGTGATCTGTTTCGATCTTGTGCTTGATAAAGCCCCACGTTCGCAGTGGCGAAACGTCACCACCTTCAATTTTTACAGATGGTTGGCGGGTTTAATTTTGCCAGCCATATTACGAGAGTTACGACAACGAAGGCCTTGGTTTTTGTTACCCAGACGATCCCTTCCCCGTGGCCACTGCTTCGGTGGTTTTGGATTAATGTTGGCAACACAAACTTGAATCTGAATTGAATTGTACAGCTTTCTCAACAAAAAGCAACCAAAATGGGGACATTTCTCAACAAAAAGCAACACAAAATGGGGACACTTTCACATAAAAAAGCTACACATCCGACGGTGCACCTGTCTCGTCTTGTCATGTTGCTTTCAACATTGGCACCACTTTCATTCCAGGAGGTGTGGCAACACCATCGATGGTATGGCAACACCATCGCATCGAAATAATCTCCGTTAACCATCTTTTAATGAACCATAAATGCCACCATGGTTTGGGTGGCAATACACTGGCACTCTTTTAGATTTGATAACTGGGTGTCAATAATTCTAATTTATTTGCTCTGCATTTTTGTTTTCGACCATTTCATTTTATTTGTTCAGCTCCTTTTCTAATCCAGCATTCAAGCAGGCCAATCCTGGCCTTCAAACCACCCAGCAACACTCCCCGCTCCCTTTTCTTCTGTTAGCAATCTGCATCCACACGGCAAGCACACGAATGCCACAACAGCAGCAAGAGAGCGTCCATCGCCACGAGGCATCCTCGGAGCTGCGAAGAGTGTAACCTCCAGCCGCCAACAGATGACTGTGTCATTGCGATCTGCGATTTCCATGATGGAAAGAAACAGCGCAGGGGTGCGCAACTTCACATAAAATGCCTGAGAATTTCGAACATTTGACTTGCATGTTGCGATTTTCATGTTTCGCCTAGGCGTTAGGTCGACGGGCTTTCTTGCGATAATAAAAAATAATGGTTTCATCAATTTTCATCAAAACTCGATCCTTATCTGCTTAGTATCAAGCTATCTTCAAGCTATCAAGCTGTATCTAG
>JASGXE010010099.1:0-16297 GCA_030068105.1 Sinentomon sp. SZTP_YWyxl
ATTGGCTTGAGTTCATCACTTCAGGGTGGTGGCGAATGGCAGCCCGAGTCACGCTCGGCATGCTGTCGGTTCCGTTTGCTCCGAAACGGACCAAGACGAAGTGGGTTCGACCAATTTGGGGCTGGTTTGGGTGGTTGGGTCGGTTGGGTGCTGGTTTGGGTGGTTTCGGTGCTGGTTTGGGTGGTTTCGGTGCTGGTTTGGGTGGTTTCGTGCTGGTTTGGGTGGTTTCGGTGCTGGTTTGGGTGGTTTCGGTGCTGGTTTGGGTGGTTTCGGTGCTGGTTTGGGTGGTTTCGGTCCTGGTTTGGGTGGTTTCGTGCTGGTTTGGGTGGGTTGGGTGGTTTCGTTGCTGGTTTGGGTGGTTTCGGTGCTGGTTTGGGTGGTTTGGGTGGTTGCTGGTTTTACCAGATACCTTCCAATCGGATGGTCGCAAACAGCTACTTCGGTGTCGTCTCGCTAGTCCGCCGTCGCGTTTGTCCGCCGTCGCGATTGCCCGCCATCGACTGTAAAATCAGGTTAGGTCAGGTTTTGATGGCTCTACGTAAATGACGTCGGACAAACGCGACGGCGGACTACCGCGATAGAACCCTACTTCTACAATGGAAAATCAAGCGAGCTGTCCCCATTGGGGGTCAAATCAATTCCCCCAAATAATGGATGTTGCGCCGATGGAAGGAAAGCGGGCATGGAGGGAAAGCCAAAAATGTCGGATGTCTAAAGTGCCTTCCTTCGATCCCTCTTTCAAAGTTTAATGCTGAAAACCAATTCCCATTTCAATTCCAAAACAATTTCCCAATATCACATGGCTTACGTTATACGCAGGAATTAATGGGTTGAAGAACAGCACCTTTGGCTGTCTATACCGAGCAAGGGAGAATGGCATTAAGGTGATTGGTTCGGCCTATAAATCATGCTGAGATTAGTATCACGTCAGTTGAGAAAAGACATCGAAATGGTATGTATTGCGTCGTGGCACCTTAACTCAAATACTACACGTGTCGTTTTAGAAATTAAGCACGTTCAAGCATTCAGACGTTCTAAACTTGACTCCCAGGACATCTGTTGCGACCGTAAATCTTCTTCCAAAGACGCTTCTATTTGTCGTGGCATCAAATCAAAGTTGGGCTGCGGTATTTCCAAGCGCAAGTTGGTTCGAATACGTCTGCAGAAGCGGAAACCGGGATTTACATCTTGACATCAAATCAGAGGCGAAAACAAAAACCTCTGCTGATGCCAGTGAGACACGCAGGATACACGCTACGGCTGAAAACATCTGCAAACGACATGACAACTGAGTTATTTTCGGAAAGCCAATCCTTTGGGATCGAGTAGGTATATATACTGGCGGCGGAAAAAGATCACCCATACATGTGAAAAATTCCATTATTGAGATTTTAGCAAAAACTCCATGCTATTAGAAATAAAAGATCCTCTTTCATTTCTAATGTCAAAATCTGACACCTCCCAAATGCATGAGAGTAAAAAGAAAGAAAAAAAGTTTCGGAGACAACAGTTAAATGGGAAAAACACATGAAGAGCAATCTTTTTCCGCCGCCACTAAGGTCTATACATTTTCGTATTTTCGTATTTTAGAATTTTCGAAGATCACCGATTGAAAAGATTTCAAAAGAGGGGTTTATTCATTTATAACGGGGACACAATTGCATTATCGCAGGGAAATATTTTCAGAAAACAGCTGTTCTCTTAGCCGTGCAATTGTGTCCCCTCTTTGGCGCCAGCATGCAGCACTGAGTGTGCCCTTTCTGTCGGAGTCGAAAACCGACGAAAAAAAGACTAAACCTATAATTTGCTCAACCCGCAACAAAAAATGGAATGAGAAAACAAAGCAGGAACAAAGAAAATGCAAGAAGAAAGCCGTTGTCGATGTCAGAGAGGTGCTCAATTGCACGACACAGAGAAAAGGCACACCCTGTTCCGTCTGATGGTGCAAAAGGGGGACACAATTGCATGGCTCACAGAGCACGACTATTTTCTGGAAATGTTTCCCCGCGATCGTGTAATAATTGTGTCCCCCCTTATTTACGACTAACCCCAAAAGAATTTTCGGAATTCATGTCCCATGCGCAGCGGCGTAAGGAAGGGGGCACCGGGGGTAAGTGTCCCTGCCCTCTTGTGTTCACAAGTGCCTTTTTTGAACAAAGTCCAATGAGATACTTTCCGGTTCGTGACGTGAACGTTGTTGAAAATCTATCGTTTGAAAATCGCTGAAACATTTGCTGTTCCAGCAGGTTGCGTTATTCATTTATCCACGCTGCCCTTCGGTTTCTCATTCGTCTTTCCACCGACAAATGCAACTGACCCTTTCGAAACTGAAAATCAGGAAACGAGTCTTTTAAGCCAATCAAAGCATTGCCAATCTCCTCTCAGTTAATCAAATGTGCAAAAAACTCGATGCCTTTTCTTGCAAGCCTTTTTTGTGCAAACTATTGTGTGATCATAAACCTTTGGCTTGGGTTTTCATTGACCATGCATGAACAGTTCGCCTTCCTCATGCAATAACGCGCCAACTGCAATGAAAATCTTGTCAGTTCTCGCGTAGTTTTGCACAAGCAGGCGAGTTTGTGAAAATTCTCGTTTGAACACGATGATTATAAAATTTCTGTGTTCGCTTTCAGAAGGGTAGGGTGTTTTCCCCTTTCGGAAAATTATCATCCTTGCTGAACTTTTACGGAGTGAGCAATATTTTGCACCAAGAATCATCCCCAAATTTTCAAGATCCCTCGATTTCAGCTCCCCAGATCCCCAGCCAGGAACCTCACTTGGATTCTGCACCGGATCCTTGTATCTGATGAACCCGGCAGTCTCTATGCCAACTGCCATCTTTTGCTTATCGTGGTACATGCGCAGATATATCTGCGTGTACATGCTGACAAAAATGTCAGACATTACATTTTGTTAGCATGTAGAGGGGCATGCTGACAAAAAAGAAAATGCGACCACGAAGGCCGATGTACCCACTGTGGTCGCAGCATATCATTATAGGTGATAACCAAAGGGTTCCAGGCGGCCCAAGGCCGCCAGAGGGCGAAGCCCCACTAGTCCATTATATCTTACTGTTCTCTTCATTAACGGCGGCGCCAACAAGCTGGCATTTTGTTTTTTGTCCAAGAATTAAAAACACCTGCGGCAGCAGATATTAAAGTTTAGAAAATTTTGAGTTTGCGAATAAAGAAATGCCTTTTTCCCAACGAAATTAATATTGAATACGATGCGAATACGTATACGAATATGTATATACGTGTACGTATGCATTCAAAAAAAAAAATTCTCTAAAAAATCAACTTCAGCGTATACGGAGTGTTCGAATAGACATGCACGAGTTTTTTCCTGCCACATACCCATACCAGCTTGAAAATACATGCATGAAAATACAACACGTATATCTTCCTGATCTTTACATGGAAATTATGAGTGTATTGAGGCAGGTCGCAACCTGTTCCAAATAGGCGCTTTCATATATTTTCACAGATAGTGGAATCAATTTAAGTGCCAGCAAAGAACCAAGACTCGTAAATTAAAAATTTCGATGAAACTTGAGCAGAGTTTCACTTCACATTATCGAAATCTCAAAACATCTTGCAAGCATTATCCACATAGTTTCGCAGTACGAAAAATGCAACTGGATAAATATTGCAAAAGCGCATTTCGAATGGCATATGCGACCAAAGTTATGTCCCCACATGCCCTATAGGATACAGAGCCATGGAAAAGCGTAATATAAATCCCATTTCCTTGCTAAGAAACTGATGCCGCGAGAACTTCTAGAGGTCTTACAATTTCTATGATTCCGCCACGGAAAACTATTCCCAGAGGGAGTATATAACATAATGGAAAAAGGAAAACCTACCGAGCGAAGCGCAAGGAAGAACTAAATGAGGTCAAGCGAAACTTAAGGAGCAAAGTTCAGGGAAATGGGGTTTGGAGCGGGGGTAGCTGGAGTAGAACTACGAGATGAGGCTTTGGAAGGAGTGGGTGTTGCTGGCTCCTCTCTCCTCCTCCTGAGGGAGGGGGCAGTATATGACTGGAATGATTGCAAGACAATTGGAAAATGGTGGGGAAGAGTGTAAGAAGCGTCAAAAAGACGTTGGGAAGTGAGGAGTTTCAGGGGGAGGGGGTGACAAACCTCGATGAGATCGTTGAAGCATGCTGTGCTTTTTTCTCCCCCCGTCCCCCGCGATCATTGTTGCATGCTTTTATAGTGGCTGCTTGGAGACCGGAGGCAAGGCTCTGGCAGAAGTTTGCCCCTCCGGAAAGAGCCACCTTCCGGATAATAATCCGATACTAATATCTCTGGAGTTCTTTTCAGCTCGCACTGAAGTTGGGCCGAGTGAAAAGAGGACGCATCGGGTCAAACTGGTTTGCTGAAAGACCACAAGGCAATGCAATTTAACGGGGATTATAATGCGAACTGGATAAGCGGAAGTGCAGTCTGGGCATATAGGCCTGTGTTCAGAATGTATGGAAGTTGCAGAATCTTCCAAAATATTAATTCCAGCGCATACACTCTGAAGTTGAGGTTTCCATTCGGAATACGTCTTTTGACCAGGCTCAGATGGAAGTGTTTCTTTCCGACCAGTCTTGGAAGACGTCGTGTTTTCCCGTCACAGACACATATTTGCAACGCTAAAATGATTTGGAGCGCATGGAAATGTTCCAGATTACAAGGGTGTGTTCCGTATCTTCATCTGGATGTGGTCACTGGTTTTAGAGCAGATACAGGAAAGTTCATGAAAATTCTGCGAACTCAATTTTTATCAGCAAAAACAAGAAAATAATAAAAAAAACTTGGGGTCAAATCAATCCATTTTCCAGAAGCAGATTCTGTCATACATCAGCAAAAACCAGGAATTTTCACTTTTTGGTTGAAAATTTGATCTCTGGTCTTCGAACATACTCGTAGGAGTTCATTATTAACTCAGGCGCCGCATTTAGAATCAATGGCAGCATGCGCCGCAAAACATCATGACACTTGTGTGAGGCGTGAAGTTGCACCAAGGCCTGTTGAATTTAGATGGCCCCTGTGAACCGCAGTTCTTAAAAATATCCCCTGTGTTCGAGGACTTTTGATTCGCTCCGTAAAGTAGTATTTTCATGTCATGAAGTTCCTGCCTTGAAAATCAGTGATCTCGTTAAAATAGGCGATTTGGTACTTCATCAGGTGTGAATGATTTGACAACAGAGCACGCATGTTCCCTGATGCATTTGCCCACATTTGCCCAACTGCTTATGAGAGGTGTTCCGAACGGTAATATCCGAAGACCCAGGGTGAACACAGGGTGCAGGTAAACTGTCTGACAAGTGTTTAAATTTTGTTTTTGAAGATCTTCACAAGCCTTCGATTTCAAGGATTTTTGTTAAAATCCTTTGAAACATCAGATGTTCTTTCGATTTTTTGGCTGCCATTTTGCCATTTACTCGAAGACCTGGAAGCCCTGTTGTCAAAAGGGAGAGTTACGCTGGAATCTAAAAAATCAGGATGGGCAATTCGCTAAACAAAATCAATGACGTGGAGGATGGAACCCATCCCCCGACCTCCTGATTAGTGTGTGAGTTTGGAACTGCGTGATGGTCTGGGTGGCGTTGATGAAAGATCGCACACTTTTGCCTGCACAGGCTCAATTCGTTGTTGACGCCGAAACAAAACCTCTTGGACAATAACATTGCAGACGAGAGCCAACCCGCAACAACAAAAATCAACCAGTGTCAACGAACCAAATTATTTGTCGTGACATTTGCGTCGCCTGCATGCCAGTAATTTATGTGTTCACTCAGTGAAATCCACAAAACACAAACACAAAAATAAACAAAATAAAATGGAAAAATATTTTTTCTATCGAATTTCAGGAAAGTTCAAAGCCGACTGGCGTTGAGAGGGACATGTGCAGGTTTCACAACCAGAAGCAAGTGCAAGTTTGATCAGATTCACCCACGTTTGAAAGCAATCTTGATTCAAAAATCAAATCTGCCTCCTATCTTTTGGACAAGACATTTTTTTTACCCGGATCGGGCCAAACATGCGCGGAATATGCATTGAATGGAGATACTTTTGGATCCATTGAGATGTCAAGAAAGAAAGCTTGCAGTGGGCACTGCAGCAGAATGGGTGCAGACGGACAAAAGGCAGTGGCACCCACAGCGGGCGAAAACTTTCCGAAACCCGAATCCCAAAACCCAATGAAAACCAATCAAAGCAATTGAAATGGAAAGTTTCGGAGGTTTCTGCTGAATTCAAGCGTGGCTTGTTGTTGAAAAAGGTCAACGGATGAGAAGGCCAGACGATGCTGAATCGGAATATCTGATGGCCAAACTTCGTGACCCTCTACTCGTATATGTAGCCCACATCTACACGGAGGTCCAAAATTTTCTTACACGAATAGGAGTAGGCCTATTTTGAGAACGGGAATCTGGTATAAAGCTACAGGAAATGTTTGACGCCGCTCGAGCGCGCCTGGTTTCTGCATCCAATAATGACGCAACATATATTTTGGTGAAATGACAAGATGACAAAAAAACCAACAGACAAATTGCTAAAGGATCTCGCTGGCAGGCCAGGCTGTCACATTTCCCGGCTGTCACATTTCCCATAGTGTGCAAGGTACGCATAGATATTTGGAAAATTGTGTATGCGACTATAGGTATTTTGAACGGTAATCTATTCATTTTCTCAGGTTGATTTTTGTAAATTGAGATGGGATAACAATTTTTTTAATCTTTGATTCTGCATAGAAATAAGAGTTTACCATTTTCAACCCTTGACACTGCAGAAACAAAAGTTTTCGATTTGCAACCCTTGATTCTGCAGAAATAAAAGTTTACAATTTTCAATCTTGACTTTGTAGACATTAAAATTTCATCTTGTTTGCCCTTTTGCAGAAATAAAAGTTTAATGCTTTTTCCCTTTGACTCTGCACATGGAATATCAAGTAAGCGCATGAGGCGTTGCCTCAGCGCGAGCGCCGGAGGCGCGAGCACCAGGCGTTTTTTTAACTGTGAACATTCACTCATTCACTGTTCAGACTCGCTGACTTTGACACCACTACAAATCTCATTGGTTCAACGGCGCTTGACTGCACAGACAATTTACTATTCTCAAACAATTGAAATTTGTGCAATGAGGGCATTCTGAGTGCCATATCGCTATTTTTCAAAATTTTCTCCATTCGGGATGGGAGCCCTCCCCGAACCTTTTTGCCTCACGCCAAATGACCTTAATCGCCACTGACTCTGCACAAATTGGAAAGTAAACCATGCATTTCAATCATTGATCGTGCAGAATAAAGTTCACAATTGCTTCCCACTGACTTTGCAGAATATCCTATCATTCAACCACATTGACTGCACAGAAATTTACTATGCTCAAACAATGCATTCTGCAGAAATAAAAGTCTACGATTTTTAATCATTGTGGCACTTTTATTTCCACGCAAATGACAAAGGCGACACTTAAATTGGAAAGTAACGCATTTATTGGGGAATGCAATATTGCTTCGCCACACCAGATATCCTATCATTCCCACATTGCGTGTATCATGCTGAAAAGCTTCCTCTGCTAAATCAGAATCTTTTGAGTCAACGTGTACCAAAATAGCAAAAAGCACCATTGGAGTGGCCGCACGGAGTGGCTATATCTACGGATATCTTCTGAGAAGACGCTGCTATAGGACCTATGGTAGCAGGATGGTAGCAGGTGCATCGGAGCATTGCTTCCGGTCTCACGAAGCTATAGCAGCCGTCGCTGCCGGCTATGCTGCCAGGCGAAAATAGAAGAAGAAAAAATGCTCCCAGGAAGTTTTTCTGGGACGCAAGTTGAATTTGAATCCGCTGCACTCATTGGAAATATTCGGTCATTTCAATTTTACACTTTTGTTTGGGAGCTGCAAAAATACACTGGATGCATCGGCTGGCGGTCTCAATATCAGCCCAGCAGCTCTGCTGCAGGCTTGAGGCTGGACAGAGCTTCCTCTCATATATGTCAGTTATGCCCCATTATCAAAAAAAAATATTCTAAAGTGTTTTGAGACATTTGCTTGCAAAACTGAAGTCAATATGCCGCGTGAAGGACATCTCAGTGAAGTACTTGAACACGAAGCTACACTGAGGAAAGTCCGAGTACCTTCATGGAGCCCTATCAGCAGCCTTACGCGGAGTTTTGTACTGTGCCACAACTTTTTTGTCTTGTGAAAAAATCATACCCTTGCATGAGGTCGGATTATTATTATTATTATTATTGGCATCTAGTCAGTCATGACACGTCAAACAATAAAATGACACTATAAAAATGTTAAAAGCGATTAAAAGAGCAGGATAACAAGTTCAAAGGTCAGTAAAAGATGTGCCGCGGTGTTCACAGAGCAGCATAGCGCATCCATGCAGTTATGGCATGTGTCGATAGTCCAAGTTGTTCCATTCTCTAGCAGTGCGGGCGAAAAAACTGTGGAAATATGGGTTGAACCGAATGACAGGCCCATTTACATGAGTATTAACATGGGTTCGGCGCGCCATTTCTACCCGCGAAAATGAATTCGGAAGCTGGACAGGGGATCGCCCAGACAGGATATCTGAGAACAGTGCAAATCGTCTGGATCTCCGACGTTCAGAAAGAGTTTCAAGACCAAGGGTATCAAGTAAACTTGAGACGCTGGTATCACGCCTAAAATCGGAAGAAATGATTCGCGCTGCAAGTCGCTGAACCCTCTCCAGGGTAGATATATGGCACACCAGAAACGGGTCCCAGACCTCGCACGCGTATTTCAGCAGGGGGAGCACAAAGGTTTTATAGGCAAGTAGCTTAGCTTTAAGAGATGCATGGCGAAGATTCCGGAAGACATACCCGAGGGTTTTGCGAGCCTTTGAGGCAATGGCGTCGACATGGGGACCCTATAAGAAAGTTTGCTGTCAATGTGAACACCGAGATATTTAACATTAAAAGACTGAGAAATTGGCTGGTCAGAAAGGGTATAGAGCGTGCCTTCTGTAAAATCAGGAGCGGCCCTCCTTATTTGTTATTGTTGCCATCGACCTCTGTGGATTCCGATAAACATTAAACTTGGGGAACCCTGTGCAGTCGCAGTTCATTGTTGACCAGAACGGGTTACGGGTTAGACTTTTTGCAATAAAGATCCATCTGAAGGGATCCCGTTTTATAACCCTGGCGACTGTTGTTTTAATTTACCCGCTGATGCATTAGGAATGCGTCTCACTGATACGGAAGATCGAAGTTCTCTCGGTATAGCATACAGGCCTTTTTGTGGGCATTCTAAAACGTGGAAGCGCACGGCGTACGAATGCTAATCATTTTAGAAAGACGGCCCACAATGGTCTTCCAGTCCTGCTGGATCCTTTAATACTCAGTCATTTGATGTTTCAATAAAATTCACCAACTGCGTTTACCTACATGCATGTGTCCCGCAGGCCGCAAGATAACATGCAGCCTGGTTATTTTTGCATCCTGGCGTGGGTCCGGTCGAGATCCTTGGCCGGGGCGCCGCAGTTTACAATACCTGCCGCGACTTTAGATGGCAGGCCGGGGCCCCCACAGAGCATTGTTTTTTTCCGAGCGGGGACTGGGTTAGGTCACGTTCAGATAGCTTTCGGTACGAAAAAAAATATTTTTCTTTCTTGCGAAAACAGGGCCCCAATCGAGCATTCTTGCACCAAACGCTCTCTGCCATCTAAAGTCGCGGCAGGGTTTGTAAAACCGCGGCCGGGGCGAGGATCTATTTCGGACTATGGGTCCGAATGGCATGAGAGCTTTCGAGTTTTTATGATTTTTGCAAAAATGCTGGATTTAGGCAACATTCAGAGGGTAATTTCAATTTCCACGCATCTTCCACTGCACGTGTTATGGCCGGGAGTTGGGCAATCATGTGTGATTTTGGGTTTGCATGGACACCCATATCCGAAAAAAGCTTGTTTTGAGCAAAGTGCCGATGGGTTTCGTGTGCTCTGGGTACACAGAGAAGTAAGTCATGATGCTGAAGGTTATCGGCCGTATTCCCCATTGCAACTTACCCTCATGTTCAACCCAATAACCAATTATATGGACAGATTTATGTTGCGCAAAATTTCATTTCTATGCACAACGCTTATTCGACTTCCATTGTTGCGAAAGACGCATACGTCTGTTGAATTGGCTTTTGTTGCAAGAACACAATCGGCGGTATTCCCCATTGCAACTCACCCTCAGGTGCCACTCAATAACCAATGCAATGGACAGATTCGTATCATGAAAATTTCATTTCTATGCACAACGCTCATTCCTGTTGCATTGTTGGAAAAATGCTTCTCTCTGTTGAATTGGCTATTGAGTTGAACTTGAGGGTGAGTTGCAATGGGGAATACGGCCGAATGTGTATCTAATGTAATTCATTTGCCGTATTTAAGAACACAATGTATTCTTTCAAATCTTGCACCATTCAGGAGAGTACCCCCATTTGAAAGTGATGCATTGATGGTCACAACATTGATGTTCCCGCTGTACCTACAATAAATGCGAGCATCGTCTAAATGCGTCACAAGCCTGTGGCAATGAGGTATTTCTTATTGCTTTTTCCTTCTGTTGTGGTTCAAGTTTTAGCGATGCAATGACGGAGAAATCTTAGAAGATTTTGGATAAATTCAGTTTTTGTTATTTACTGAATACTGCCGGCAAAGGAAATGGTGGCAGACGAAAAAGATTCTGAGTCAAGAAAAAAAATATATACATAAAAAAACAAAAACAAGAACACGTCATAAAATAAAACAAAAGAACAGGAACAATGGATCAAGGTCACGTGAATGGTCAAGGGTTACGGGGTGCGATGCCCAGGGATGCCTTCGCCTTTACAATGGTATAGGGGACACGCGGGAAGTTCTTTGAATATAGTCAACACTTCAAGAGGTATCTTACATATAAAAATGTTGGTGATCACTTACCGGAAGTTAGCTGTACTTCCAAGGAAAAACGACTCGGATGTCCTGATATCATTGGCGATTTGTTTCAAAGACCGAATTTCCCCTTCGATGAATTTGAGCGCTAACAGGGTCAGCGGGGGATCCTGCATGACAAAACACAATATCCTGAATTCCTGCTGCCATGACTCTGCGTTGTGTTGTGTTCCTGTTCCCGTTCCTGATGGAAAGTGACGAAGGCAAGTGACGGATCAGGATGTGGCAGGCCTTTCAGCAGACGCTGTCATGCTGCTTTTTGTCATGTCCCTCCTAGCTCGCCAGGCCGTCATCACCCATCTCCGCAAAAGGGACATCCCTGTTGCTCCAGCTGCAGGATCTAGCAAGAACTCTAGTCCTATGGCGTCCGTACGACGGCGAGCGGCGTTCGCAGTTTATCGAGCAGCAAAAACGAACTTCACTCCCACTTTTATTTTAATAAATTGCGTGACAAGAGCAATTAACTGTCAAAGCCAATTAGAAAGCGTTTATGTTCGACCGGCAGAATACGGGCAGAACAGAACTATGCAGTGTTCCAGAACAACTTCCAACGGCAAGCACTGTTTTAAATGGCGGAGGATCTGTCGGGGACATTAAGTTTGGCATAGTCATTCTTTGAAGTCATGCAGTGGGTATACGAGCCTTTTGGATAAGGTGTTTCTTTCCAGCCAATGCTCGTGTGGTTATACGAAAATGCCTGTTTTGACAACAGAGAAAATGCCTGTTTTGTTAAAAAATGCGTATTAAAAACCTGTTTTAAATGCCTTTTATAAAGCTGTTTAAACCTTTTTAAACCTGTTTGAAACACGTTTTAACCTTCTTAAACCTGCTATAAATTCCTTTTATGCCTTTTTAATGCCTAGCTGTTTTAAATGCCTGTCTTTTAAAAATGCCTGAGTGAAAATGCCTGTTTTGCTTTCGAAAATGGCTGTTTGACAATAGCAAAACAGTGATGTTGACATCAATTGACAAAAACAGCTAGCAGCAGGGAAAAGCAGAGCACATGTTGTGGTTCACTGACGCTCACCATGCACGCACCTTCCCTTGCATCTTCCCTTCAAACGCCTAAAATTTGAACATAAACATCATCTTTTTTCTATTCTTGGCATGAGGTAATCGGCGTTTCTTTATCAGAACTGTGTTTGCATGCGGGTTCGTATATCTCTTTTTAACATTGCACGGGCCATATCAACACATCAAACTTTATATTTTTTGAATATTTGATTCGTGTAAAGAAAATCTCTAACAGCTTTGCCTACGTAGTTCAAAGAAAATGGCATTGAAAAATCTTCGGTTCCCGTTACAATGATGGTCATCGGTGGTGTGTGTGCACTCAAACGAAACCTTTTCCAGGCTTTTTGCTATATTCATTGGATATGAACTTATTACAGACGAGTACAGACTTTTGCACGAGTGGAGTGATGATTCACAGAAGTGGAGTACCTCTTCACAATGAAAGCTTCAAAAGTTGAAAGGGCAGCAGATGACGAATTCTGTCCACATGTTTCACACAGCTCGTCATGTTCCAAAGAGTTCCATTGTTGGTGTTGAAATGCACATTGTTGAATGTTGTGTTGTTGAGTTCTGAAAATCATAAAAAAGGTTGAAATTCCATCTAAGGTCAAAATCAATGGCATTGACGTCAAGAGCTTCGTGAAACGGGGAATGGAAAGCGGCAATTATCAGCTTGTTTTGCAATTTCTTGGAGTAAACGACTTCATCGCCTCATATTTATAAAAAAAAAAGAAAGACATGCCTGCAAATAGTTATCGCCCCGTTTCTCTGATATATATTTTTCAAAGATCTTTGAGCAGATCCTGGCAGCTTCAATTCGCAAACTTCTATAACAAGAACATCCTTCATCCAAATCAATTCGGCTTCCGGGTTTTCGTTCCAAGTCCTGTCAATCCAAACTTCCGGACGAAAATGTCGTGCGAAACCCGGGTTAAAATCGAAGCTTTCAGTGGCATGAAATCAAAGCATTCGGTGGACGTTACATCCAACAGTGGCCAACATGGAGCGCGCATGCAGAAAAATTCAAGCGTCAGAATTGAAAATGGGTCCAATGCTTCAAGAGATTGCTCCTTTGAGCTTTCTAATGGAAGAAACCAGATTCTTGAAAAAGTTCCAGCAAGCTATTTTGCAATTTCGTTTGAAAAGGGAACAGGTGGGACTGTACATTATCGGAATGAGCGCTATGCCGAGAATATTATTGCAGATATCTTGCGGTGAAGGCCGATTAACTTCGAAAATGCTGCAAACATACGCCAGGTGCAGACACGACCACGAGAGATAATCCCTGAATTTGACGCACCGACAAAATCCGAAATATAAAACCATATCCGTTCTTACATCCCGTGGTTAGTAATTTACAAGGCGACTTGAACAGGAGTAAGAAGAAGAGCGAAACATGAAGAAAAGCTGTGAAACGGAACATGGATGCATGGACAGCAGTCAAAAGGAATCTGAAGGAAGATGGAGAGCGAAACCAACACGGATAAGGGCGGTCAAATCGAATGTGAACAGCTGTGGAAGGAAATCTAGATGAGCATGGTGTGCGAAAGTAACATACAGGACATGAATGTGCCTCGGCATGGTTGCCCTCCTGATATTTTTAGCAAACACGGTAGATTACGGAGAGCTGGTAGGAGGCTCCTATTATCGCAAAAAGGCCTACATATCTACACTGCAAGGCCCCTTTGTTATGCATTGTAAACATGCGCAATGATTAGACATTGCTTTAAAAGCAATTTGAATTATTTTACTCAGGCCTGAATTTGAATGCATCAAATACAGCAGAAAATTTTCCGCTGACATGAAATTTCGTTGCACCAGTTGGAGTGGTTCCTTTAAATTTTTAATGAATGACAGAGTGGAAACTGTCTACAGTACTGGAATGGACAACGGAACGATTAATGACCGATACGAATACGAGTATAGGAATAGATAGCTTACCAGTCGAGTTCTCCAAGAGACAATTGGAAAGGCAACATTTGATGAGAGCAGCTAGTATGGATGGCCTCCTGAAATGCTCTGGGCAATGCCAGAAACAGTGACAGTCCCTTGGGAAGTGCGGGAACTTTCCGTTTCCCTTTGATTTCATTTTTTGGATTCACGGATGGATAGTTGAAAGCCAAGTTTGCTGAAAACATTTCATTTGGTTGTGGATTGTCCCTCATCACTTGAGCTCGATGTCAGTCCTCTCACTCCAACGTCAAATTTTCTCGTGGACTTTCCAAAATCACTGCAGCCGACCAAAGGCTAACTATGCTTCGCAGCCAACCTCATACCACAGTGCAATTCGACCACAAGGCAAAGTTATACGAATATACGGAATACGCAACAATATACCAAGCCAAACCCTGGGATATTGTTGATTGTGACACGTTAACAAGAAATGTCAACGATGTTGCGGTTTCTGCAACAATCCCACTGGATTCTCATTGGAATAATTCTCAAGCATGCGTCAAATGAAATGATTCCGCATGCAAGTTCTCGGTGAGTTTTCACTTCTTCATTGCATCAATTGCCAGGATGAATTTTCCGTTGTTGGTCCGCTCATATTTTTGTGGTCGAAAATGACTACTTGTCTTGATCAAATGAAAACAGGGTAAAAACTCCATTCATGTCGGTGCTGCATGAAAACAGTTTAAAACGCCATCCGTGCCGGTTTTGCGGAGAAGTGCGCATGGAACCCTATTCACATAACGACCTTGCGGAAAATAGCGTGAAGCTCATCCAATCCAGTGTTGCTGAACACAGTCCATGGCCGGCGCTGCTGAAAACAGCGTTAAACCCCATCAAACCGCGTGAAACCCCATCTATGTCGGCGTAGCCGAAATCTGCATTAAACGCCATCCATGCCGCTGTTCTGAAAACAGGTGAAACCCCAGCCATAGCAGTATTACCGAAAACACATGAAATACCATCTGTACCGGTTTTGATGAAAACAGCGTGAAACCCCATATCCATGCCGACATTGCTGAAATCGGGGTGAAACTCTTTCTTTGTACCGGTGCCCCTGAAAACATCATGATACCCCATCCATATCGCAGGAAAAGTCACATTCAATCCTCACTCCTTTGAACTTCTTTTTTGAGGATGTGAGTTTTCCTATATATGTATATACGTTGGAACATTTCGAGTTTCGTGGGCAAAAGGACGGAAAGGAAGAATACATGACAAGTGTATAGCATGCTAACTGTTAACGACAGCCACTTGGAATAATTATATTCTTGTGGTTTCGGATTGTTTTTACATGTTTCAACATTGGCCATTTCAGGAGAAAACCGAAATCACGGGAAGAAGCCACATCACTAACATATCCATCGATAATACCATCACAATCATTCACCTCCGCACTCGCATGACTCTGCTCAACAGTGGCTTGAACAAATTTCTTTGATCAAAACAAGGACACAAGCCTTCCAATACTTCCACGAGTTCAAAACAAAATACTTGATCAAATCATGTTGGAACTCGGATACATTATAGACGAACTTTTGCCAATGAAAGCTGGAACTTGCCTTGTTGAGTCTCGGGCGTAACACACTCCTTTCCGCACTATATATATATACCTACTTTTCATTCACATCAGTGGTAATTTCCGAGAAAAAGATGCCTCCGCCACAAGGAATGGAGGAGAAATCACTTTCGTTGAGGTTTCAGGAATTTGATGACTGATGAAGTCAACAAACACTCGGTAGTTGACAACTCAGTAATGTGACAGGAGGGAAAACGTTTGTCGTGTGATCTTGCAAGGAGTAACCGCAAAACAGGCACTGCAACAGGCTGTAACCGTCCTGAGAATGAACCTGGTCGAGAAAGCACATCGAAAATGTTAGTGCACTCATTGATTGAACAAGGAACAAGGAACACCATTCTGCTGAAATATTGCACCGCAGCAACTGAAGTTTCGCTTGGATTCATCCCGAAGCGATTCTCGAGTCCTGAATACTTTCACCAGCGTGCTTCGCCTCGTGCGACAAAGTTATGAATGCAGCCCTCTCATGAGAAAGCGGCTTTCACCCGCCGCTCTTCCCGATCTCCCCTTTCGTTTCGGACTTCGCCAGGGCAACGTTTTGCCACAACAACCATGATTTTCAATGGCATGCTTTCTCGCTGCAAACGCAGAAGCCCACGGAGTGTCTAGAGCAAAGAGATTGGGATGGGGTAGGTCGGCAGGGGTTCGCTGGAAAATTCAGATTGGCTCTCAGCTCGGCACGAAATAAATTCAGTTTGCTTGGCTCTGATCCAATCTGGTTTTTGAATCGTGAACAAAGCGCCTTCGAACATCGTGGCTGAACTCTTTTGAAATATTTGGAATGAACTTGCTGTGGAGTGCGGCGTGGTA
>JASGXE010010100.1:0-15439 GCA_030068105.1 Sinentomon sp. SZTP_YWyxl
AGCAGAGATGCCAACAAAAAAAACAGAAAGAAGAAAAACAGCCCAGAAAAAACATGATCTGAGAGAAACAGAGAAAAAAAAAAAAACAAGAAACAGAAACAAACAACAAATCAAATCCAAAAATCGACAAAACCAGCGGAGCACGCACCAAACAGCATATTTTTTTCCCAATCCACTTTTTTATGCAACAAATTGTGCTAATGATTTTAAATCAGCATAATACAAAATGGTATGACTGAAGGGCACAACTTCAGTTTGAATTGGAGTGCTTAGAAATAGCAGAACACTTAATTTGCATTAAAGTTTGCATTGGTTTGCTTAGAAATAGCAGAACACTTTGAGACATAGGTACTCCCACAAAGCAGGGACAGAAAATCAAAGTCAAAATACAAAAAAAAAAAAAAAAAAGAAAGAACAAACAAACAAAAACAAGGCAGACGGGCACACAGTCGGTCGTTGGTCAGTAATCGAGAGCCCATTCGTTTTCTGCTAGAAATGCATCGACCACTTCCTTCATTGCGTAGTCGGGAATAAGCTTGTCTTGAGTTAATTTCACTCTCGTCACAGGATCGAAATGGCCAACCCTCTGAAAAGATAATGAAATAGAAATGCATCGACCACTTCCTTCATTGCGTAGTCGGGAATAAGCTTGTCTTGAGTTAATTTCACTCTCGTCACAGGATCGAAATGGCCAACCCTCTGAAAAGATAATGAAATAGAAATGCATCGACCACTTCCTTCATTGCGTAGTCGGGAATAAGCTTATCTTGAGTTAATTTCACTCTCGTCACAGGATCAAAATGGCCAACCCTCTGAAAAGATAATGAAATAGAAATGCATCGACCACTTCCTTCATTGCGTAGTTGGGAATAAGCTTGTCTTGAGTTAATTTCACTCTCGTCACAGGATCGAAATGGCCAACCCTCTGAAAAGATAATGAAATAGAAATGCATCGACCACTTCCTTCATTGCGTAGTTGGGAATAAGCTTGTCTTGAGTTAATTTCACTCTCGTCACAGGATCGAAATGGCCAACCCCATGGAGGTGTTCTTCCATATCCTTCCTTCCATATGTTATTCCACAAGGAGTTATGACTGGCTCCCTGAGAACATCCATACTGATTTTACCACAAAGGAAGTCTGGTACCTACACCTCGTTTCCGTCTTCTCTCGTCGACTTTTGCAAAGAGGGAATTCAATTCTTTGGCATAGTTATCACAGTTTGCTTCGATTTGGGCAATTGACTCTTCCAAGTTACTGGTATGATCTTGCTCCTTCTGGAATTCTATTTGCCGGTTTTCATCTCTTTCGATCAGGGTATTCAAATTAGGTATGAAGCTCAATCTCCTGAGAAATTCTCTTTTCCTCCTGGATGTTCCACCGCTTCTTCCTAGCTATCCTCAACTGACTGGCAATGTCATCGCCAAAATTCAATTTTTGGTCCTTTGACAAATCGTGGAGGGACTTCGTGACTCGAGGACAAATCGCCATTCCGCGGAGGGACTTCGTCATTTGCAGGCAGTGCTTAGAAAGACCACTTTTCTTTAAACCCCGGAACAAGATGTAAGGGGGTTGGAGTGGTGAGGTGGAGTCCGGTGGACTCCAGACGGATGCAAGTTGAAGGTCCATGGCTCACCTAACCCGTAGGACGCCCCTGATCTGGGGAGGGATGCAATTCCTTGAACTTTCTGGATGCACCTGACATCTCGTATGAGTACCTTAATTCCACCACTTCTATATATGGCCAGAGTTAACAGCTCATATCTGTCTGTGACAATTTGTTTGGGTTTTGGTGACACCATGAGTTCTTGTGGCCACGCCGAATTGTTTATGCCATAAATCATCTCGGTGGCGAATTGTTTCTGCCACAAATAATCTCGGTGGCGAATTGTCCCCAAGCCATCTGGGGATCCACATCTTGTTTTCCTCACTTGGTTGTTTCTTTATTCCTTCTGATTAGAAAAATATACCCAACCGATTTTACACTTTGGCAAAGTGGGCTCTCTGAAGATGCTTAATAGCTTCATCGTATAATTCCAATTCTGCCAATGCTTGACCGAGGAAAAAGTGTGCTTTAACAAAATTAGGATCAACATCGAGGGCCCTTCTGCAATCTTGAGCTGCAGACTCCCAGGGTGGTCCCTGAAAACCGGACAGCCGGACAGGACTGCCGGACAGGCAGAAAGGACCGCCGGACCGACCCGGACAGGTTAGGTTAGGTTAGATTAGGTTAGGATAGACTATCCTAACCTAATCTGACCTAACCTAACCCGTCCGGGTCGGTCCGGTGGTCCTGTCCGGCTGTCCGGTTTTCAGGGACCACCGACTCCCAGTGCTGAAGTTTCAAGTTGCACAAACCACGATAAGCTGCAACATTTGGGTTTTTAATTATGGCCTTCGTGTAACATGAAATTGCATCGCCATATCTTCTCACTGAAAAATGTCTATTTCAATTACAAAGTTTGACGACCATTAACAAAAGACCATTGTTATGCAGGCCGCAAGACCACCAAAAAGGTCTTAAAGCTGAAGATGGGGTCACCAGCTGTGCGAATAGAAACACAGCGTTTCAAGCACTGTCTGAGTGAACCACCAAGGAAGTGTGATGATGTTGTTGGAGATGTCAAGAGGGAATGGCAGCATTTTCAATTTCAATGTCTATTTCCTTGTTCTTTTAGTTCAGAATCACTTCCGCAAGCGCATCTCTGATTGGCTGTTTGGAATTCCAGCCAATTTCAACATTTTATTTTCGAAACAACCTCACCGAACCCAACCTGACCTAACCTAACCCAACCTATTGTGGCCTGAGAAAGAGTTGCGAAGCGGTGGCAAACATGCCAAATGGAAAAAATGCCAAAATTGATGTCAAAAATTCAGACGACGTGATTGGCTGTTGCGATGCCACCATCCGCGGAAGTGGATTGGAAAAAAAATTGCCACCAAACATCGAAAAACTCGTCCGCACGCGTCAGCAGCCGACGGAAAAAAAGCTCGACTCAAGACTCGACTCAAGTGAGGTTTACGGCTTCTTTTCGCCAGACCCAAAGAAGAAGAAACAACCGACAGAAATGATAAAAACAAAACAAAAAGAACAACTTCCCTTCTACCAAATCAGTCCATTCCAAGGGAACGATCCAGCCTCCTCCACTCCACCTGGTCAGTCCACACACACACTTCAGTGATGTCACAAATCCTTCATCATTGGCTCAGCGTCAGATCAATCATCCTTTGGGCTAGGTTATCGTCATTACCTACACCTCCTTCGTCCTTCATTCCGTGTCATCTCCTGAGTTCATCAGACATCCGTTACCACAGTTCATCCAACTGCTCACCTTGACATTCGTTTATTATCTAAAACAGGAGAAAAAAGAAAGAGAAAAAAAGGATCAAGGAAGGAAGGAAGCAAAGCAACTTCAAAAGATGCAGCTTTTAAAAAGAATAAAAAGAAAAGAAATGATGATTATTTTCTGGGGACAGAGTCCCCCCGCCGGCGCGACCGAAGGACACAATGTCCGGAGTCAAAAGATGTCATAAAAAAAAACCGATGCCGATCGCTTTTGCGCAACAATTTGGTGCACCAGATTTCCAGGCACCATGTCAAGTCAATTTTAAAAGGGATGCGATGATTCGCAATTGGTCAAAAAGGAAAAGAGAGCGTCAGAAAGCCATTATTGCAAAGGTAACCGACAATGCGGTAAGTTAGGTAATCAATGTCATAAGACATTTTACCAATTTCATGCCGCAGAGGCAATTAATGAATTTTGAATATTTCAAAGCGCCGGCCAGTAAAAGAAAGACATGCACAAACAAACAAGACAATACAAAATGAAAATTGAATGATAAAATGTGTTCGTACCTGATCCCGATTACTGTTTATGCCACAGAATGCCATCACAATTCGTTGAAATTTTTGTGGCCAGAATTGGACAGAAAATAAAATTCAAAGTCACACGAGTGGCAAATGAAAATTTTGTGGCCAGAATTGGACAGAAAATAAAATTCCAAGTCACACGAGTGGCAAATGAAAAGCAGGTTACCCCAGGGCTGCAAAAAGTCGTTTGGAGCCCTGGAGCACGGATTTTGGAGCCTGGTCAAATTTTGGGGTGATGAGCTTTTTTTTTTGCTTGTCGGCCCGTTTCGGTCCCGGGCGAAAAAAGTTGCAGAGCTTTTTTTTTTTTGCTCTTCAGCCCCATTTCGATCCCGGTCGGCCCACAACGGTCCCGGGAGCAATGCTCCCGTGCTCCCGACTTTTTGCAACCCTGAAGTACCCTTGATGTCAGTAAAAAATAAAGGAAAGAGGAAGAGGGGGGGGGGCAAATTAGAATTGATGCGGGTAAATACCTAACTACCTACCTGAGTCCTTAGTGAAGTGGAAGCACTTTTCAAGATGAGTAACTTGGAATGAGACGCAGAAGCGAATTGAGCTTCTGTGAAGTTTAAGACATTTTGGGAAAAATGTAACTGTTTCCACAAAAAGAGGTAACGGTGAAAGAAGAATACCTGTCGATGTTTTTGTTGAGGATACCTAGGAGTCCGTTCCGTGTAGTGTTCGGAGTGAGGGAATATTCCCGAGAATATTCCCAAAATTCCCGGGAATATTCCCGCCCCTCTGGGAAAGTTCCCGAGGGAATATTCCCGGGAATATTCCCAAAATTCCCGGGAATTTTCAATGAAAATTCCCGGGAATATTTCCAGTCTCATATTGATTTTTCTAACTGTTTTTGACTTTGAAAAGTTTCCAAGGGAATATTCCCAAAATTCCCGGGAATTTTCATTCAAAATTTCCAGCAAAATTCTTGCATTTGAATATTTCATATTAAAAATGATGTGCTCGCGAGTCCTTGTGACTTTTTGTCTCCAGAGCAGCCAGCGGTTGGGCATAAAAGGGGTACCTAGGGGTTGGACTTTGATAAGTGTATTTTCTGCTATGAAGGGGTGAGGATGGCTGCTCTCCTAAAATTTAATTGTTGTGGGCTTGCTCTCCCCATTGAGCCGTTTTGCTCCTTTTGCTTGTCTACGTTCAACCCAAGGCTGTGAATGTGTAGCTATGTTTTTGCCATAAATCTGGTGAAATCTTACCCTAGATAACCACAAGAGAAAAAACCAACTTCCATCTACTTCTTTACGACTGTTGAACATCATGCAATATCCAGATCCACACATCTTTGCAGCACAAATTCTACATTCTACATGTAGGTTGCCAGCTGACATTTTAAAATTAAAACATAATCTTTGTTACTTTGAAAAAAAATAATGAAAAATTGGAACAAATTATTTTTGTTGGCCCAAAGCGTGTTGGTACCTACAAATTCCCTTTGTATTTTTTGGTGTGCAGGTTAGACCCAGTCCTCCCACGCAGTTCCAACGCGAGCAGTCGACAGGCAATATCAACACAAGATTTCGTCAGTAAAAGCTACCAAAACCAGACATGAGCCTGCAGTCGCGAACTCTTGATCATGGCATCATGCTCGTCGAGAAGGAGCAAATGTTTATAAATTTTTACCAACAAGTCTCTGAGTCGGGAGCAGCCCCACCGGTGATTTCAAAAGAGCAAAACTGCTCACTGTTGAACGAACTCTGCTAAGTAGGTAGGTACCTACCTAAATGTGAAGTATGATATTTCGAATAGAAAATTAGTTCGAAAGAAAGGAAAATTGGAATTTAAAAAAGCCATTCGCAAACAGGCCAGGAATAACCGGGTTTAAAAATCCCCCAAAATTTACTCTGAAAATACGCCGCCATAGATTCACCCTTTCACATCATAATTGATTAAGCGAGAAAATGATATACCACAGAATTCACAGCCCGGCTGACTTTAACCAGATAAAAATCAACATTTTGCGGCTTTCGTGCATTTTGCATTTTCACGCCAGCCTGTATTGGTCTGGCGATGATGGTGAAATGACTCATATGGAAACTGGCAAAATGTGATAATCTTGTTCAACAACCACGAACTCGGCCAACTTGAGTTTGAAAAAATTGAAGTTCCCACAGGAAAATCTTAAAGTACCTACATGGGAATATTCGAAAAATTCCCAGTGATATTTTCAAAATTTGAATCTTCCCAGGAATATTCCCAAAATTCCTGGGAATGATCCAAAAATTCCCGGGAATATTCCCAAAACACCCGGGAATATTCCCAAAATTCCCGGGAATATTCCCAAAATTCCAGGGAATATTCCCAAAATTCCCAAAGAGGGAATATTCCCGGGAATATTCCCAAAATTCCCGGGAATTTTCGTTTGTTCCCAAAATTCCCGAAAAAGGAATATTCCCGGGAATATTCCCTCGAAAATAAATTCCCGGGAATTTACGAACACTAGTTCCGTGTCATCTCCCGAGTTCATCAGACATCCCTTACCACAGTTCATCCAACTGCTCACCTTGACATTCGTTTATTATCTAAAACAGGAGAAAAAAAGAAAGAGAAAAAAATGATGAAGGAAGGAAGCAAAGCAACTTCAAAAGAGGCAGCTTTTAAAAAGAATAAAAAGAAAAGAAATAAAGATGACATTTTTTTTTCTAGTGTTTTTTTCTTTTATTGAATGAAATAATTGTAATTGTTTGCAACATGTGAGGACAAAAGTTCCAATCACTCAATGCATTTAGAAAGAAAGATGGAGACAAGAACAGATACCAAACAAGAGCAAACCCAAACTCACAGTTGTGTTATCATGCCTCCATGCAGCATTCCTCATTGGACGGTCAGCCAGGTTACAGAGCACAACAGCATTCAGTGTTCGAAGCATTCAGCATTGTAACAAACGGTGCAAGCCACAAATGATGCACACAACAAATAAATGTGCTTAATCAAAATGTGAGTATAATCCCTAGAAAATAATATTGAGGAAGGGTTGCAAGGAAGCACCACAACCATAAGTTTGGGGAAGAAAAGAAGACAAGATTGTATTAGATATGGCTGGAAGAAAGAATGGAAAATGGTCAAAATGGAACCTGTCAATTCTTAGAGACTACCTATCAATGAAACAGAAATCATAAAGTTCAGCTGTAATTTAATTGACCTACCTACAGCTTTCCATTGGTCCAGTTCTGCTTTTCAACTTTGGTCCCAAAGGACCAGAGATGAAAAACAGAAGGATGTTTTTAGATGGCAGGTTTGATAAGGCCAAATTTCACGTCATTGGCATCAACTAATTGTGAAAAAGTTAACTAAATTTGTTCAAAACCTGCTCGCCTCATGTTGCTAAATTTTCGTAGTCACTGCAAATGAAAAATCTGTGAGGGTTTAGCTTCTGCTGAAGCTAGTAAACCCAATAAACACCATGGAGTAAGAAAGTGTGAGCTATGACAAGGCAAGCATTCAGGGATCTATTCAGGGTTCGGACGGAAAAATCAATGTGAAATTTCATGACTTTTCCAGGACTTTTCCAAAGGGTGTAAAAATCATTAATGTTCTTGTCGGTCCCCTCCCCTCCCCTATTTTTTTTTTTTAACAAATTCCTTCAGAGGCCATAGCTGCAAAACCGATTTCCATGTCCTTCAATCTGCACAAGTTTTTGGGATCTTTAACATTTAGCCCAATCATATCACTGTGCCCTTTTGACGAATCGAGTTTTTTTTGACAGACATGTCCAAACATCCTGAGCTTGGAACGGAATCATTGGTGAGTCTCTCTGATAAGCTTTCAAGTAGGATTGCATCAATCTTCTTTGCAAACACTGAAAGGAATTGAAGTTTGGCAAATGTCAGTCCGTCGGAACAGGCGCACTTCACAACCCTGAATGATAATGACTTCATGGAAGGATCAGTAGGAGTTTTAGCAGAGGTGTAACTTGCAATGAACTTCTGGATATTTGGCCAACCCCAAATTTCAACAGCACGGTCAGCAACTGCACTGTCCTCCACCCAACAGGTCGCACAGAATGTCATTGGTAGTGGGCATGTAGATGACGATTACTTTCAATATCACCAACGTTTGCTGGGGTATTCTTAAAAAGGAGAAAGAGTGATTGCAAGATAGAAGGAATTTGCCAGTCGGTGTCACATGCACCCAGCTGGAGGCCCTTTGAAGGGAATGAATGCTGCAGCTTCTCACATTAATTAACTGAGGAAAATCGGGATGATCCGATTGCTCGTTGCTGGCAATAATCTCGTTGAAGCTTCAAGTTACCATTAGGTCCATCCATGGATAACTGGATTCAAAGGTGAAAAGGTTGTGTTTAAGGCACACATCAAATCACTGGCTTTGTTGTATGACTCACGACATTCAGAGCCAAGATACCTTGTCTCAACCATGTCGCCTGCATCCTTATTCCAGGATCTACAATGAAAGTCCATTTGCTCGTTCTTCATAGATTCGTCGAAAGAAAGAACAAAACAGCCAGCTTGCTTAGGATTGAAAAAATGAGTCCGGTTTTTTCTTATTTGACTATTGCCTGCCTGCCCCTCTTCAATCATTGGTAATGAGAGATCATCATGACAGAGTTTTCTAGTGTGGAAGTCATTTTTCTGGAATTCCGGGAAAAAACTTGAATTCAAGGATTTTTCCATAAATTCTTTCGAAAATGCATATTCCAGGAAAATTCAAGTACTGGAATTTCCCAACATCTAATTCCAGGAAATTCAAGGAATTCAAGGAGTCGTCCGAACCCTGTCTATTTGCAAGGCAAGTTCGCCGAACAAGGCGAAGGTCATGCAGAAGCATGACCACGACATGGCCATGACCATATCATGGTCATGACCATGACATGACCGCGTCATGGTCACGACCACGACATGACCATGTCGAAGGTCATGTAGGGCAACCCTGAAGGTCAGGGAGTCATTCAAATCTGAATAAGGATAAATAGTTTATGAACATAGGCATATTAAAAATGCTTTTTTCCTTTTTCTAGCACCTTTCTACCTTCTCATTAGAAAATGTGTTTGTGTATTAGGTATATTAAATACATTAGACTCAGTAGGAAAGGAGCCCCATAACTCTATCACTATCAAGGCTTCTAACGAATGCGGTCAAAGTTTTCTTCAAGACATCATAGGATGGGATTAACCTTATGGAAGCGGGAAGACCATTCCAGATCTTTGCTCCCCTGAAAAAAATACTCAATTTCCCCACATGGGTTCTAGCTTTTGGAAGGATGTCCAAGTTGTGATCATACCCCCGGGTTGGTCTTGAAGGATTATTTAAGGGACTGCCCAGAATGAGACTGTCCCCGCACCGCAGCCGAAAATAAAAGACAGACCCTTATGATGATTATTTGATAAAGGGTTAACAATTTCAGTTTTATGAAAAGTGGAGTCGAACTTTCATACCTACCAGCAAAGGACAGCAGCCGGACAATGGCTTTTTGCTTTTTAAAGATTTTTGAGAGACGACCTTTTGCAGCCATTGACCATATTTCAATACCATAAAGAAGTTTGCTGTACACCAGAGCATAGTAAATCTGCAATAGTGCACTTCTTGGTATGCAGTATCTAACTCTTGCAATTATAAATATACGAAGGGCAGTCAAGTCCCGATGAGCTTTCCCAATTTGTCTCTTGAATACGCTATTGTTTTCTCTTGCAGGTTATATTTGTTGTTTTATAGGTGTGAGCACAGAAATTCAACTCGGTAGGACTTGTGGTTTCATTTTTACCAGCTTTTGATTGGGTCCACCCCAGCCATTAAGTGATCAGGGCTATCATCGAGCACCGTGCTGCTATCGAATTCCTTTCGTTCGAGAGAATTTCTCCGAAGGGAAGTCCATGTACGCATGTCAGCTTTCTACCACGACACTTGCCCATCATATGCCACCTTCAAGAGGTGGCCTGCAAAATTTAAATGCGGGCAAGACACCCAGGAAGACGACCCAAGGTAGCCCATGAGAAAATCAGCCACAAACGATGTGATTGCCACGAAAGTTGAGGAAATTATGCTCGACGATTGATTTGTCACAGTTGAATCAATCATACGAGCTCTTGGCATCAGCAACGGCTCAGTGGTCACCATCTTGGATGACAAATTGTGCAGAAACACGGTGTCTGCGAGATGGGTTCCCAGAATGCTCAAGCTGTTCCAAAAACAGCAATGGAGTGACTGTGTTCGAGATCTCTTGGCTCGCTTCAGTGACCAACAAGACCATCTTCCTGGTTCTTGGCCAGGTTCACAAGCATGGAATGGAAGATGCCGGAAGAAAAGTCCCGCAAAAAATTCAAAACCGAAACCTCAGCTGGCAAAATCATGCTGAAAGCCGCAGTGGAAACATGGTTTGCCACCCATCCGGAGAGCGCTTACACAAAAGGGCTGCACAGGCTCTTCTTCCGATGGGAAAAATGTGTGGCTTTGCAGGGGAGCTACATAGAAAAGGAGTAACCATCACATAAAATATCAGGTAAAAATATCAACTCTTTCTAAGGAAAGCTCATCGGGACTTGACTGCCCCTCGTATATGAGTTTAAATACTTTTCTAGATTGTCCAAGTATGGTTCCCAAGTAAGTTTCGAGTCCAGGAGTTAGTAATCCTAAAAATTTCATGTGATTTGTACATGATATCGTTGAGTTATCCAAGGTGATTGAAGTGGCTTGTAAAGGTAATGTCATTCGAGGAGAGTGAAAAATGAACAGAGTTGTTTTATTTGCATTACATGAAGAAATACAAGAAAGAAATAAGAGATGCAAGAAAGTGAATTAAATGAAATAGAGATGAGAACTTCCCCTTTCCAGTGCACAACAACGGGGGAATGGTTCGCCTTGTGTCAGTCATGCGGCGGGAGCGCTGTCCGGCATAAGCTCGGTTAACAAGCACAGGGAGTCACGGAAGCACCAGCGGTGTTCGCCAGCAGTACGCACACTCCCTCTTCCCATCTGCGTGAAAAAGGTTTTGCACTGACCACGCAGTGGGGGGCCGCCGTCTCCGGGCAGGTTCCCGGCTTAGGTCTAGGCGTGGGTCCCCGACCCTTTCCCAAGCCTCATGTAGGTACCTATATCAACCCCGTGGCAATGCACCAGATCGGATCCGAAAATAGACAAAGAAAAACAAAATCTCCAACCACCCTCACTCCTAGGCAGCAGAAACTTTTCCCTTCCACTTCACAAGATATTGCTTCGCATGTTCCACCCACTGGTCTCATTCCTTCTCCCTCCCTATTCCCAGTCGCTCACGAACAAGCGCCCATTCCTGCTCTTTGTGAACACCCCTGTCCACATCCATCCACCCAGAGAAACGTCTCTTCAACCATTGACTTGCACCACAGGAATATGTGGCACAAGTCCTCTGACTGCCCTACAGAGCCTGCATTCCTCCTTCCCATCCACCCAACGCAACCGTCTCGCAGTTTCTAGAGCACCCACCCTGGCCCGAAACAACAAGTCGCTGCCAAAAGAACCATCATATATTCCATCCCAACTCATTTGATCCTTTGCAGAATACCCAGTCAGTGAGCTTTTTTGTGACACTTCCCTTCTCCACCGATGCCACTGCTCCTGTTCAATCTCTCTCCTTTCTCTGCATACACAATCTTTCTCGGATTCCAGATCCATGTACCTGCCCCACCCTAATGTACCCTTCCACCTTTCAATTTGACGAATCCGTTTTTGCCATGATGTTCCACTACTCATTGCCTGCACATACATGAAAACCATCTTCGCAAACCGGTCCCGATTCATGTATTGCAGCCTTGCCAAGTATCCAATCTTAGCTCTAGCTTCTCTGACCTCAAAACTTGCACATGCCCACTCTCCATCCAACCCAGCTTGAGCTACCAGCCTATTTCCCCCCATGGCCCTCAAACCAACATCTCTTTGGACACTGTTCAAAAGGCCTCCAACCCCTGCTCCCTAACATAATACCTCCTGACCATATGTCAGAGCTGGCACCACAGCACCTTTCCACATCCATCTCGTCATTTCTGGACGACACAATGCCCACTTACCCATACTTTTCGTCATTCCACCTAACCTCCTTGCCTTTGCCCTAAGCCCTTGCTTGAATGTTGCAAGATAATCCTCTGTGTCAGAACGAGTTTTTCGATGGGCAGATTTGTTAGAGCAGTGGGTATGTCTGGCTGGAACGAAGTGCTGAACTCTCGTGATCCGCAATCTGCTTGGATCAGTTTTAAGGCAGTTATGGACCGTGCACTATCAGACTCTATGGCACTGGTGCCGATTAGGAAAAAGATATCTGCTTATCTTTTGACCCCTTGGATTGATAGTGCTTTGGCTCAAATGATTGTTAAGAGAGATAACCTGAAATCCAAGTTGACTCGTAAACCTTTTAACCTGCATCTTATCACACGAGTAAAACAGTTGTGTGGTTTTATAGAGGAATCGTTGGTTGTTGCAAAAACAACTTACTTTTCTCGACGAGTGGCAAATGCCGTGAACTCGCGTCAATTGTGGCAGACTATGGCTAAACAAAATTGCTTTAACAAAATTGTCCCATCCAAGGCTCCAATTGTTTTGAAAGATAGTAAGGGGATTTCTGTACCCAGATCAGATGAGGTGGCTGCCATTTTTCAGTCCGGCTTTTTGAAGGACTTTGTATCCCTGCAGGATGTTGGATCTTTCTCCGACTCTTTGGTCGGTGTCGGTATCAGATTTACTCTGTTCTACAGGTTTTCATGCCATTAAGGCAATAAAATAACTGCCGGCGCAACCGCAAATCCGATGAATCGGAGTAACTGCGCCGTGAAAATAAAAAGAACAGTCCCCCAAGTGGGAGAAGTCGGGCCGATATTCCACATTGCATCCCAGATTTGACAAACCGAGTTGGTTTTTGGGTGTGGGTGCAAAAGGGAGAATGATTGATGGAGGTGCAAAAATGGTACGGCAACAAGGCGAGAGAAAGAAAAAAAAAAACCGTAACAAAAACATACCATTTCAGCACGTCGTCGTTTTTATGAAGAAAATATAAATCACCATCCAGTGGTTCGTCACAGTTTGCACAATTACTCTGTTTTTTGTGCACAATTGCACAAAAAGTGACATCATGGTCACCAAAACAAAAACACATGTCCACACATGATAAGTCACAAATTCAGTCATAAAATTCAATTATTGATTCGATTCGTGCAAGAATGGAAAAGAAAATCACCAATTAGGCAAACTGAATTTTACGTTAACTACCTATGGGTCTGCACTCTACCTATATGCCAAAATTTAAACATAATTGCAAGCTACCTAGGTGTCTACTATTTTTCTCTTTTCCACCTGCCCCGATCCAACTCACAAAAAAGCTTCGTAATTAAGCGAGATGTTGACTGCATTGAAAAATGAATGGGCTTTCTTCCAGTCAAACAAGGTCCACCTGCAAGCAACTCCACCGATGATGCATCAGAGCGAACCTGGGAGTTCTCGCGCCGCAGCGGTAAGTAGATCCTCCCAGTCCAACTCGTCAGCATAATCAACAGAGCTACCTGCTTGCGATCTGAGTGTTAATCACACTTGAGATGTTCACTGCAGCCTAAGAAACAAACGAGCACATTTTTATGGGTGAGGAGGGGATTTCTGATAGGTAATACAAAACTCACGACAGGTAGCCTGGACCTAGTGCGTACCACGATGCAAAAAAAAAAAAAAAGGCCACAAAAATGGGCCACTGCCTTCATTTAGTTTCGTAAGGTGCCATGAGTAACGAGGAAGGCAGGAACCTCTTTAATCAAAAAAGTCGGTTCGAGAAGATAAATTAAAAAAAAAAATTGCAAAAAGACATAAAAAAGACAGGTGATGAAATGGACATAAAAAACCTTGGGGCTCAAAAACAAAAAAAAAATATAAATAAAATAAAAATAGGCCTAGGCTACATCAAAGTAAAAGTCCAGGGAAACAATCACAGCAGAAAAGTACCTTCATCCCCATCTGTTCGAAGATCGATCGTGAGCATGGTGTAGACCTTACAAGTAGCTGCCTGACATGATCACGAAAAGTGGGACCCTTCATTGTAAGGCAGTCTGGAGTAAGATTTAGACTATTCCATAGGAAAATAGAGCCAACAAAGAAACTGTGTCTATCCAGGTTACCGAATGTGCAAGGGATTTTTAGTGAAAGATTTTTACATTTTCTTGTGGAGCCGGTGTTTAGACCTGGACGCAAACACGTTTCTGCCCACCCACTTCTGTCAAGGATGCAATTTCTGAGAATCTCAAGAGCATGCAACTTCCTCCTGAGCTCAAGGGATTCCCAACCCAACTCCCGAAGAAGTCCACTCACACTTACAACTGGGTAATGACCAATGATTCCGCACACAAACCTCGCCGCTCTTCTCTGCACAGCCTCTACTTTCTCGATTTGACATGTAAGATGAGGATTCCATGTGGTAGTTGAATACTCAAGCAAGGATCTAACAGTGGAAAAGTACAGTATAGCAATCATTTATTGTGAACAGCAGAGGTTCATCATATACCAGGGAAGGGAGGGGAAGGGATGGGAAGGAAACGCGACCGTCAGCTGCATTATCGAAAGGAGGGGTAAAGGGAAAAGGAGGGGAAAGGACCGCGAAGAGTCCATCTTTCATTGGACCATCTTTCATGGATTTGGTTGTTCGCTGGTCTGACTCCAACCAAATCCATGATTCATGGATTTGTCAGACCAGCGAACCAAATGAGCCACTGGGACAGACGCGCAACAATTCGGTGCCAGCAGACGACGCATTTCTCGAAAATTTCTCAACAATTCAAGTCTGTCCCAGTGGCTCAGTTGGTTTCAAAATTTTAAGTTTCAAAATTTTTGCTGAAAGCTCCCGGTTCCCAGGCCTGGGAGGGATTGAGCAGATATTGATTGATATTGAAGTTCCTGGATAGGCCAGACTAAGTGTGGCATTCAGATCACTGATCAATCTGGCGAAAGCGAGGAAGCAGTCGGCAACAGTGCCATGCTGCACATCCACCTCTCCAATAACCAGATTGACCAAAGCCCTACGTTTTCCATAGAGGCAGCCCAGACAATTCCGGAACAATATGTATGCACCAGAAATGGTGAGGCCACTCCTCCACCTTGTAGAACGAGAGCAATCTCGAATGCCAGAAAAGGAAGGGTATAAACGCCTCAGATTTGAGTTGCCAATAGTGATGACGACAGCATCACTATCAGCAGAAACGCGGATTGGACTTGAAGCTGGAGCCGCCTCATGCTGTGGCTTGGTTCGCACCTCACTCTGAATGATCCGCACCTCATGCTGGGGCTGATTCCGCAACTCATGTATGGTCTCATTACTCCCATCATGAGCAGGTAATCCAGATTCAACCCCATCATTACAGTGTCCGACTTCAGGTTGCAGAGCAGAATGAGGAACAGAAGGCTTCCGAAGCTCAGCAACAACAGCTTCCAACCTCCCGATCTTTACCTTTAAATCCCTCAATTCATTACGTAGAGTGCAAACCTTACAACAAAAGGGGGATTTTTCGGCGTCGGAGAAGGAGCAAGTAAGTCCAGATGCACCAAAGGATACCCAATCACTGCAATTGTCGCACATGATCCACTCAGCCGCTGGATTAGACTTCGC
>JASGXE010010101.1:0-15467 GCA_030068105.1 Sinentomon sp. SZTP_YWyxl
AGTGTTTTGAGCAACCTGTCCCAACCGAACCAAACATAAAGGGTCAAGAAAACAATTATTATCTGGTGAACTCTTGACAGATAGGTAGCTACACTCCTTTCAAATCTCATGTTTTCTTCCTCCTTTATATTTTCCAGGTCCATGCTTTTCAGTTCAACGGAAAAGTTGTCGATGGAAGAAGAGTAACAACCAAGATGATGGCAAAACAGCAGGAATGCAACCGCTTCTATAAGAAGATTTAAGGCGAACAAGAAGTCAGCCATTCAAAGTCATGGCAACAAATCCCCAAACAAATGCATCATGGGATTTCAACATGAATATTTTTGGGCCAAAATACAAATTCACAGTGCCCCATCTGGCTTTCTGTAAACATATCTCCTTTTCTGCCTTGCAGCATCATGACAGAAATAAAAGAGTTTTAAAAGACCAATTCACTGTGTTCTCATTTGCCTAAAAACCAAAATGATCTTATGAACTCGTACAAAATGCAACAAATGTGACAAATGCTACAATATGGAAGCAAAACAAAGTTTTGTGTGAAAGGATTTTTTTCTGCCCATCACATCATGACACCACATCAACCAAATGGTGTGCAGAGCATCAACCGTTTCCATATGAAATGCAAAGTCAGAAACAATTCAATTTATTGCTGCAAAGGCCAAGCCTGCACATTATTCAACCAAAGCAAAGGAGTATGCAAAATAGTGAACATATTCTGCTCTTATCACCAGCACACAATAATTTATCCCAAGAATTGGGCTTGGCTTCATGAACTTTGCCAAACAGCACCAAAATAAACCTATCCTTCTAACCACCCACCTATTGGGGAAATCAGGTTATGCCAAGGACTGCAGCAATGATGGTGGTCAGGAATGCGCCACAGATAGGTCCCTTGAAAAAAATCACCATGGTAAATTACCACCAAATACAAGCAAATTACCAACTTCCTTCTCTGAATGACCTGCAAGATCACACACAGTCAGCTCTGAAACCATATGTTTAGTCTACAATGCATGATCTGAACAGCATTTCCTGGTCAAAATGTTGAATCTCAAAAATAGAGCCAAGACTGCACCAAATGGACGAAAACAACTGGCCTAATGAATTTAATCAATCAATGATTCACTAAAATCAACAACTTACCCCAATGCTTTCTCAGCTGGGCACAACTTTCAACGAAAAACAATTATTGCAGTGACAGCAAATGGCAAGGGGGGTGAACGACTTTCTGGCAAAAATTGTTCCACTTTTAAGGAGCAGTTATGTTTTGTGGTTTTTCAGAATGCTGTACTCAGTGATTGGTACTCAGCATTCTCTCCCTTTGCCAACGAAGGCCTATGCATCTCGATGTCTCACCAAAACAAGAAAACCTCAAAATTGCAACTAGAAAAAAATGAAAAACTATTCCCCCGTTTTTTCGTGAAACCTTTTGCATTTCGAACAAAAAATGACCAAACTCAATCACTCGATTATTGATTGTTCAGAAAAAGAACCCAATTGCAGGAAAAGTTTGCTGAAAAGTGCATAAATGTGCAAGAAAAATGCTGATTTCACCGCAAAAATGGAGGAAAAACACCAAGATGTGAGCACGTTGAACGCAGAAATAAAAATGAATTTGTTCGACAGGCCTTTGTCCATGAAAGTTGAGGAATCTTCTGCGCATGTAATGTCTAAAAATAGCCATATACATATTTCGATCGCAACGTTGTGATAGCCATATACATATTTCGAACGCAACGTTGTGCCACATCGAAATTTGAAATGGAGTTTTCGCGACGACGCAAGTCGGACAAAAACATGACGAAAACTGGCCCATTGAGATTGTTTTTGCAAAAGTTGCGATTGTTTTTGGTAAGTGTCAGCGATGTGTTAACTGTGTGTGCCTGTAGGGCACATATCGCCGTGGACAAATTAAAGGGAGCTAAGTGTAAGAAACTTTAATTTCTACTCCTGCGTTTTTCCATTTAAAACCCATTGTTGTTCATCAATATTTTTCATTTCTCTGTTTTCACTTAGCTCCCTTTCATTTGTCCAAGGCGATATAGTTACACTTGGTTGAACTTGAGGGTCAGATTCAATGGGGAATACGGACGAAAGAAACAATAAACCTTTCAGTATTTACAAAATTCAGTGAACAAGGGCACCAGAGCTGCAACCAGAACACACAACATGGAACACAGAAGACGAATATAGACGTCAATTTCAAAGGCATCATAGCACTTTTATTTCTATGCGGATGCCGGCTCGATTTTTAGGTCCACAAAACTTTTATCATTGTTGCAATTTCGCGCCAAGGTTTCGGTCTGGTTTTCATCGCAAAATCGTTATTCGCGCAGTTTGGCCGCGGAGATCGTTGAATTAATTCCAGGATTTGATCCAGCAAAGGTATGTCTGTGTTGATTTTCTGCAAAAATAGCATGATAGTTAGTGTGGACACCCCAGGTAAGTGTGAGAACAGCAAAAGCAACACAGGTGCGACTTTTGCCCACGGAAAAATCTGTGAAGTGCCGCTGAGCAAAAAGGAAAATTGGTAGGATATGACTTCACATCTGCCTCTGAACTTGAACTTTAATGTGGGATTAAGTTCGAATTTGTGATGGACAGTTGCAGGAGGCCTGACGGCAACTTGCAGATCTTCTGCTCTGTTAGTCGCTCATTCAACTGGCTACAACATTGTCGTTGGTGATCTGTTGCAAAGAATTTGTGACTGCTTCAACAATTGTGCGAATACTCTGGTCACCGCCTATATAGAAGTGAGGGCAAGATTTCACCCCAATTGGTCATTTGTCCTGATAAAGCAGAGATCGGCGATGCTGCGTTGGAGGATCGACAGTCGGCGGCAATCTCGATGATCAAAAAATATGCAGCGACCTCATTTAATCGTTAAGAATCGACATTAGCATCCACAGAACAAATTGGAATGGAACAAGGACGACCAGAAGATTCCGACTCTCGCCGACTCTCGCCTCGCTGTCGGCCGGTCCGTTTGATTTGCACTCAGCTCCGTGAACCTGTCCGTCAAGTTAATTGTTTAATTGTTTAATTGTTCAAATGACCAGGCAAATGATTTGGCTCTGGTGAAAACAGAGATGGAAAGAAACATATTCACAAAAACGGACAAGTCCATAGTCAAGTTACAAAAAAAAAAAAAAAAAAAACAATACACGCCATTAAACTGGACACGTAAAATGAAACCAACTAAGAAGCTGGCTGGTGTGCTTGAAAAGCTGACGCATTTATCAAAATTGTAGATGATCTTGGGAGATTATTCCAATCTAAGGCCGATCTAGGAAAGAAGGAATTCTGAAGTACGTTACTTCTTGAGCGGGGTATAAGTAGAGACATGCCGTTGTCAGTGCGACGCTGTAATGATTTCAAAGAGAAGCCAAATGGAAGTGACGCGTCTATGTCATTAGTAATGAAGCCACTCAAGAGACGCAAGCGATGCTCACGGCGACGAATCGAAAGGGGAACCAAGCCCAGGTCCTTAAGAATTGAAGAGACACTGGAAAACCTGTCGAACTTGCCTGAAATAATCCTGGCTGCCCGGCGCTGGACTTTCTCTAATGCTGCGATTTCACATGACTTAACAGGATCCCACACGCCACTTGCATATTCCAAAATAGGTAGAACTAACGACACATAGGCTTGTCTTTTGACCACAACAGGGGCTCCTCTAAGATTTCGGGAAACACAGCCCAGGGTTGAGCTGGCTTTTCGAATAGTCGATGAAATGTGAGATTTCCATGATAGGCTATTTGAAAAAGTTATCCCTAAATATTTTAACTCGTTTACATCCTGAAGGAGAGACGACCCAACAGAATATGCGGGATGAGGAATGAGCCTTCTTGAATGGCCAAAACGCATCGCAAATGATTTGGTTGCATTGATCGTCATATTATTTGTAGCGCACCAGCCAGCAATAAGTGCAAGGTCAGAGGTTAATGAATGACAGTCGTCCACGCTGGCAATTGATCTGTAAATGACAATGTCATCAGCAAATAAACGAATATGTGATGATATACCGACTGAAATATCGTTTATATACACCAAGAAAAGCAAGGGACCTATAACACTACCTTGCGGGACACCTGCCATGACAGGGAAAGAAGTGGAGGTCGATTCTTGAAAAACTACTTGTAGGGAGCGACCAGTCAGAAAAGACTTCACAAGTTCAAGAAGTTTAGGGGGGAAATGCAAGGCAACAAGTTTCGAAATTAAGCCCACATGGGAAACCATGTCAAACGCTTTCACTAAGTCTAAGAATACAGCGTCGACAAGGTCACCTTTGTCTAGCGAGCAGGCAACGTCATGAGTGAAAAGGATAGCCTGGGTTTCACAAGAGCGATTCCGGCGGAACCCAAATTGGTTGGGATGGAAGAACATGATGCTGTCTAGAAAGGATGTAATTTCAATGCAAAGGACCCGTTCAAATATCTTCGAAGCAATGCAAGTGAGTGAAATCGGGCGGTAGCCTTCAGGTTTTGCAAGGTCACCGCCTTTTTTGGGGATTGGGGATATAAAGGCTCTCTTCCAATCTGCCGGAATAACACCAGACGTGTAAACTTGGTTGAAAAGGTGGGTTAGGGCAGGTGTAAGACTTGGGGCAAGGTCCTTCAAAAGACGTCCTGGGAGACCGTCAGGGCCACCGGATTTATTTGATTTTATTTTTGTGAGCAACCTAAAAATGCCACGACGGGTAAATATCGTTTCAGCGACTCGACTGCGCGGACGACTGCCTTGGTGATCAAGAATAAAATCAGACGAAACAAAGTCAGAACCAATAAAAACATTTGAAACATTATTGACCGCATTTTGGCCAGCAAAAAATGATGCAAAAATGTCTACTTTTTCGGATGGCTTATCTACCGGTAGATCATTGGAATCAAGTAGTGATGGCGCAGTGTTTGCTTTTCTGATGGATTTCAAGTATGACCAGAATTTCCGCGAGTGTGTTGATTTTGTCACAGGGACGGTGATGTAGATTCAAAGGTTTTCATTCTTTCTTTATCGTTAACATACTATATGCCTGTATTTGGAACAGAGTTTATTTGTCACAAGTGGGTCCATTTCACAAGTCTAAATTATTTCGTACGTTCTCTTCTTCTATTGGTCCACGTTTAATTTCTCAAATTGTGCAGTTTTCTTGTTCCATGTGTCTTTCAGGATTTCGCAATACCCTTCCGTTCGGTTCGCCAAAATTAATTCATTTTTGCTTATTTCATTCATTTCTTAATATTTTTCTGTGGTGGGGCATCATGGGGCGGCCACGGGGTGTATTTTCTGTGGTTGGCAGAGGCGACACTCGGTCGGATATAAACCAGACATTTTAAGGATTTCGCAACAGTTTCAGTCATTTTTAGTGTTTATTCACATTCATTCACAGTCATTTTTGGTTTGCTAATTTCTGCTGATGTTTTGTCCCGTTTCCTTTGGCCACGTTCCACATTTTTGGCCACAGAAGTTTTCTTTGCCACTTTCCGAAGATTTCGGAGTCAGTCGCTCGCGGACCCCCGAACCGGTCAGTGGTTTCTCCGATTTTACGAAAGTACTTGTCTTCAGGCGGGCGATCTGCGCTGCATCACTCCGCAGCGAAACTGATCGCGTACTTGTGGGGGTCTATAAAGCGACAGACCTCGGAACCCTTGGATATAGCAACGTTTCCTCGTCTTTATCATTGTTTGGTGTGTTTTTTGTACTGTTATGGTCACTGACTCCAGTTGTTCATAAACTTCTTCGTTTGTTTCCTGGGAACTTTGATCTTGTTATTGACGTACGCCGTTGGCCCAAGAACTCGGATCCTTGGAGCAAGTCAGAGTGCTTACACCGTTGGGAACCAGATCAGCATTCTCATCATTTACCTCGAAAGATCCCCACATATCTCAATCCCGTGACATGGAGGTTCCACCGAGATTTGAACTAAATATATCCCGTAAAAGGCATCTGTCATATATTTGTTGAAGAGCTCAGTGTTCAAATCGGAACAAAGTTTCTTGAATCGGTCATACTGCGCAAAATGATTGGCTTGTCCTGAGCGCTTTAAAAGGGCATGAGCTCTTCTTTTACGGCGGAAAAGGGAACAAAGTTTGTTGTTTACCCACGGAAACTTTGGATTCACCTTTCTTTTGATCGAAGGAATTTTTGAGAGGACATTCAACAGTGTACCTTTCAGCGTCGCCCATGTCTCTTCAACGGGCCTTGAAAAAACAAACGGTGAACCAAAAAACGGATTAGTAGATATGACAGCGTTCATCATATCCCAGTCCACTCTGGAGAAATCTTTTTTTAAAAATATGCGGTCCTTAATGGCAGGGGCTGTATGTGACATTGTCATAAGGACAGCTTCATGATCAGAGATGCCACTCACAACACAAGTCGTTATGGTGGGGCTATCAAAGTTAGCAAGAGAAAGATCCAAAAGGGTAGATGTATGTTGAGTAATTCGTGTTGGTCCGAGCACCATTTGGTTGAATGAAAAAGAAAGCATGAGATCTTCAACAAATCTGTCGTTGAAGGTCTGCTGGTTGGAATTTTCTGAGGCGAGAAAGAGAGAAGGACAATTAAAATCACCGCACAAAAGGGTTTTGTGATTCAAAGCGACACGCATTCTCACTGAGGTGTATAAATCATTGAACAGTGAACAATCCTGTACTAAGTTCGGTGGAAGGTAAACCACTCCCAACAACAAAGACATTCCACCTTGGAGGCGGACAGTGCACCAAATAATTTCCAAATCTGATCTTACCGTGGGAGCAGGAGTAGAAATAGGATCAGGGAAGCTGGGGATAGAATTACGAATTGCGAGCGCTACCCCACCACCGGGCCTGCCCACCCTGTCACAGCGGTAAAGGATAAATCCATCAGGTAAAAGCTCTGCATCTGGGATATCGTCTGTAAGCCAAGTTTCCGTTAAAAAGAGGATTGATATGTTGTGCAGCCTAATAAAATCAGCAAGCTCAATTCTCTTTTGTAAAGTGCGGAGGGATCGGCAATTGATATTTGCGAGAACAAGTTCCGATGGAATTTTGGCCTGGGAGCAAGCTAACGCGCGTGGCACAGGTGAAGGGAGGCCCACCGGAACGGCTGGCACCCTCCAAGGAAACACATGAACGGCCGGAGACTTGACTGCAAATTTGTCGGGAGCATGGTCAACGGGGATTATTTTCTTGATACGTGTATGGACATCGCCACTGCCCGACACATTGCCATCTCGATGGGTCAAACAAAAACGGGCACTGGTAAAGGCAGACTGTCCGCCTCGAAGTTGGCTTCTGTTCTCCATTCTGCCGCTGTTTTGGATCTTGTTCAACAGTCTGCAATTGTTTGCTGCCGCTTCTTATTGTTATCGTCGTGTTAAGAACTGTTTTTGTGGTCAGGATGGTACGTTCAACCAAGAAATCGTCGGATTCAAAAGACTCGGTGGAACTCTTCTGTTTTGCTAAGTGCAAATTTGATAGAAAACACCCACCAAACTCGGGCGAAATGCTGCCTTGCACTTTGCAGCGAACTGGATGTTCGAAGTGGTTTCATGCCGAATGCCTTGGACTGACAGTCGGCAGCGTGGTTCCTGTATATTCCTGCCCAGACTGTGTTTCGGACCAGTCATCAAAGACTGAATCGATGATGCTGCAGTTCTCATCGTCGCTGGAAAAACTGGAAGCTGAACTGTCCAAACAAGTTTCCAGTATTCGAGTCAATTTGAGCGAATTAAAGACTGATTTGTCTGAATCTGCTGCAGCCTCTGACAACCGTGTTGTTGATGTGAACGAGCGCTTCAGCAATATTGACCTGTCACTTGCAGACCTCCTGGCCAAAATTGAGGTCCTGAACAGTTCCGGTACAAGTGAAACAATAACTGGCACGGTCCCGAGCACAAAACCTTGCCGGCTTCGCAATTTGAACTCTTGTTCGGATCTTCCTGGATCAGTGTCGCCAGCTGCAGTGAATGTCCAGCATCATGAAAATGGTCTAACGCCGACGGACGTGCCAAGGGTCGGCGAATCCGATCACCACCGCAGTGTCCGTGCTCTTCCTCAGCGGCATGTTGTTCAGGATGGTATCAGCCATTCTTTGCAGGCCAGAACTTGCGGTGCTTCAACAATCGTTCTGGGTGACTCGCTTATAAAGCATGCTGTGAAAGAGCTCGACATCCCGAACGTTGAACACTATTGCTTGCCAGGTGCCACTCTCTTGGATCTGTGTCGTTTTCTACTTGATGCCCGGATTATCCGGCCATCCACGAAATATCTCCTGTTTAACGGTGGCACGAACAACATTGGACGGGGGCAGAGCCTGCCCTCCTTCATGCGGAACTTCGATTTCCTGATCCAAGTTATACGTAGCTTGGCTCCGAACATTCGGATTGGCTATGCCGCAATTCCTCTGCGCAGTGATGTTGATCCAGGCATCATTGAGCACTTCAATCACGCAGTCTTCAGGTATTGTTGTCGACATCGAATCCTGTTTGGAAATCTCAACTTCATCTGGCAGTCGTCGTGGTTGGGTCGAGACGGCGTCCACTTGTCGAGACGAGGCAACATCCAGCTGAGCCAACTGCTTCGACATCTCCACTCACTGGTCATTGATGGTCATACAGGAGTCACACCGCTGGTTAATAGTAATTTTTATTACAATTTTCTCTCTGGTTATCCTTAGCTTTCGTTTCTTTGCCGTTTTGCCAATTTCTATAAATAGTGGGACGAGCCACTTTTCGCACGTTTTAACACGAAATCACCTTTTCAAGTTGCATCTGATAAAAATATTTTTTCATCGCCTCCACTGCCTGGGCGTATTTTTGCGCTGTTTGCCATTTGTCATTGCGCTCGTTATCTTTTTTTTCACGAATACATATCTGATGACAGCACGGCAGGCGAAAGTTTTGTCTTATAGCGGGTCCACACATTCGCGATTTTGTCGCGTTGTCGCGTCGTCGCGCGCGAAAACGTTGTCCGGTGCAACGACATTGCCGCACGTGTGAAGAACGAATCACCATGCAGAGTGTACTACACGCAAGGCGATGATGTCGCACCCGACAACTTTTACGCGCGCGACGACGCGACAACGCGACAAAATCGCGAATGTGTGGACCCGCTATTACACATCCACTTTCAGTCAGATGCTTGGGTTTATGAGCGTCATTGGACATGACCTTTTTTCGAACGGCACTTTTCATTCGACAACAGTGGGTCCTGTCAGAAATAGGCCGAACGTTCTCCATTCACTTGTTGAAACGAGTAATGGTGACGCCTCAAGCATGGTCCTTTTTAACTGCAATTGCCGTTCAATTCTTCTGCTTCACAAGCGCGCTGAGTTGAGAACTATTCTGCATTCCTTGCAAGTCAGCGTTGTTGTTCTGACTGAGACATGGCTCCGAAATGACATCTCGAGTTTGGAAATTTTCCAATCTAATTTTGTAGTCTATCGGGCTGATCGCCCTGGTCGGGTTGGAGGTGGGATTCTTGCTGCAATTGATAGTTCTCGGGTCCAGAGCCTACCACTCCCCTCAGAAGTGGCAGTCCTTCTGACAGGCATTATCCCACCTTTATCAGCTGAATTGGTTGGTTGTGAGATACTTTTACCACAATTTCCACATGCACGAAACTTTCTTTTCGGGGTCTACTGCCCACCCTCTGCCAGAGTAGATAGTTTTGCAATCCTCCATGATGCAATTGAAAAAACATTGAATTTTGTTGGCACACATTCCGTTTGTAATCTAATTCTTGTCGGTGATTTCAATTGCCCCAATATTAATTGGTCAGCTCCTCATATGCCAAACAATTCCATGCGACCATTTGAGAGGGCTCTTGTTGACTTAGCACTTACCTTCAGTCTTACCCAAAAGGTCTTGTTCCCAACATACAGTCGGCCCAACTGCGCCAGCAGTACGCTGGACCTTTTGTTTACCAACTTTCATCATCCGTGTTACCCCAGTCCTGTGGCTGGTCTTGGTGATCACAGTGCAGTTCTGTGCTCCTTTCCACGTGTCATTCCTGCTGCCGTTCCCCGCTACCGCACAATTCGACTCTATCGCAGAGCAGACTGGAAATCGATCAAGAGATTTATTGGAAATAAGCTCACGAGTTTCACTTTGATCGCTGAGACTGCCACGAGCGATGAACTTTGGAGTTTTATATCACACATGCTAGACTCTGTGCTTTCCATGATCCCCACTAAAAAGGTTCGAATCTCACCGCATTTTCCCTGGGTAGATGGGGCTCTTCGTGCCCTTTACCTCCGTAAGCGTAGGCTTCTGAAGAAATCTAGGGAGCTCAGCTGCGCCACTCCCGCAGTCACAAGGTATCGCCTTAAGGCGGTTACTGACAGGGTCAATTTCGACATAAAAGTCTTGAATTCGCAGCGTTTTTCGGCTTTTATCGAGCGATCTATGCATATAAACAACGGCAAAGCATTCTGGTCCTACATGAGCGCAAAAAAGATGCATGCCTCTCCGTCTGCCTTAGTTTCCGATTCTGGTTCTTTCGTTACTGATGACACTGCCAAAGCCAATTTGATTTGCGATTGTCTGGACAATTTAGTACCCACAACCCATTTGGATGCTGCAGAAACCCATAATGCTTCCACCGCAGCATGGAACCTAGAACAACCAGTACCATGACTGCAGTTTCAACTGTCACTGCCGGTTCGAATGAGAGTGACACCCTGATCTCCGGTCCACAAGCCCGCTCCATTTTTTTCTTATTCTTCGGTTGCTAGAGGTTGTTTGAGTACCAAAATTGCAACACTCCTCAAACGCCTAGTTAGTTCCAAATCCTCTGGCCCTGGCTCAATTCCAAATCAAGTTTTGAAAGTTACAGCTGTTACAATTACCCCATTTCTGGAAATTTTATTCATCAAGATCTATCAAACCTTTTGCTTTCCCGCTGCATTTAAAACAGCCGTTGTGAGGCCCATACTCAAACCTGGCAAAAATGCATCTGACCCTCTGTCCTTCCCTATATCTCTTCTTAACAGCTGCAGTAAATTGTTAGAGCGCTTAATTCATCAAGAAATTCTGTCATTCTGCAATGCAGCTAACATCCTTTCATCTCACCAGCACGCGGATTTCGGCAGGGATACTCTTGCACCACTCAGCTTTTAGGATTTGTTCAGGATGTTGCTGAGTCGCTAGAATCTAAAATCCGGTTCATGCAGTTTTCATTGATTTCAAACAAGCGTTTGATCTTTTCCCGCATTCTCTTCTTCTAGCAAAATTGAAATCTTATGGACTCCCTGACCCTCTGCTCTCTATTTTGGAAAGCTATCTCGATAACCGGCACTTCATTGTGTCTATTAATGGTTGCTTTTCAAGGACGTCCAGCCCCATCAAAACAGGTGTCCCCCAAGGAAGCGTTCTTGGCCCTCTGCTCTTTATTCTCTACATCAATGATCTCCCCGAGTTCGTACAATGTAGGATCAGAATGTTTGCTGATGATGTGGTGCTGTACATCCCCCTTGCCGGTCCTTCCACCGTAGCGCAGCTTCAAGCTGACCTGAAAGCTATTGATACATGGAGTGAAATGTGGGGATTATCACCCAATCCAGACAAATGTAATTGGGTTGAGTTTTGGCGGGCCGGTTCCCTTTCCCTCGCCAACATGACCACGTATCAAATTTCTGGAAATTCAATTTCTAACTGCCTGCTTGTTAAATACCTCGGTGTTCACCTTGACCATAAGTTGTCTTGGGGTCCTCATATTGACATTATTGTTGGTAAAGCCCGCAAAACTCTCTGGTACATCCAGAAACCTTCGTCCTGCATCCCGTGAAGCCAAGTTACTTGCTTACAAAACTTTCGTTTTACCCCTCCTAGAATACGCGTGTGAAGTATGGGACCCGTTCTTGGTTAGCCACATCACATCTTTGGAGCGCGTTCAGCGCCTTGCAGCTCGACTCATCACCGCTGATTTTAAGCGTGATACGAGTGTCACACGACTCCTTGGTGAGCTTAGCCTTGTTTCACTTACTGAGAGAAGAAAAAACAGACCTTTTCTCTAACGTTGTATCAAGTACTTCACCGCTTCAGCTACCACCCTCCTTTCAGACTACGGCTACATGTAGAACACATGCAAATGTTCACATCCGTGCGCCCTTGTCAAGGTTCAACCCATACTTTCATAGCTTCTTTCCCCGCACTGCTAGAGAATGGAACGCACTGGACTACACCTTTCGCTAACGCCAATTCCAACATGCGTGCATCTCCTCTTTGACAAGATGAACACCGAGTTTCCATTTTAACTGTTCCTATTGGTTTCTTTCGTTTAGCCTCCATAAGCTCAATATGTTTGCCAGCTAGCTATCGAACTGCATTTCGCGCGCTTGTTTTTATCTCATTTTTGATCTCATATTTTTTATTGTTGTCTGACGTGTCATACATATTGACTAGAATTGAATTATTATTATCAATAAAAAAGATACCAGAGACTCCATACAGGGATCACGACTATATGCTCCGATTTCAGACTTTTAAAAGAGACATCGGCAAATACTCTTTTTTGGGTATAGAACCATCCGTGAGTAGAACTCCCTGCCTGGCCGGGTTTTTGTTCAGCCTTTGAGTATCCCTCTCTTACAGAGCTGGCTCCGTGCCACATGAAATTGTCTGTCCAGGGAATTGTTGCCACTCCAATTTGGCATAGTAATTATTTTTAAACATGAAATGGATGGGTTAAGAGCAAAGACTGAGCACCATGCCCACACTTTAAATCGCGTTTTGAGCAATTCGAATTATCTTCACCATGCTGTCATACTTGTTAATTTTGTCATGGATAGCTTTTGACAGCAACGATATCTTGCTCGCAATTGAGGTTGTTCCATTTCACGTATGATTTTGATTTACTGCTTAACACTTTTCATCTTTGTGTTGTAAATATCATTGAAAGGAGGCGATTCCTAAAATACAGATTCATTCAATTCAAAATGTCAATTACATCTCATTGAAATGAACATTGCAATGTCCCGTCTCATGTGATTGGTCATCCGCTGAGCTTCTTTTTTATTATTATTATGATAATAATAATTCAATTCTAGTCAATATGTATGAAAGGTCAGACAACAATAAAAAATATGAGATCAAAAATGAGATAAAAACAATCTCATTTTTGATCTCATTTTTTTATTGTTGTCTGACGTGTCATACATATTGACTAGAATTGAATTATTATTATCATAATAATAATAAAAAAGATACCAGAGACTCCACAGGGATCACGACTATATGCTCCGATTTCAGACTTTTAAAAGAGACATCGGCAAATACTCTTTTTTGGGTATAGAACCATCCGTGAGTAGAACTCCCTGCCTGGCCGGGTTTTTGTTCAGCCTTTGAGTATCCCTCTCTTACAGAGCTGGCTCCGTGCCACATGAAATTGTCTGTCCAGGGAATTGTTGCCACTCCAATTTGGCATATTAATTATTTTTAAACATGAAATGGATGGGTTAAGAGCAAAGACTAAGCACCATGCCCACACTTTAAATCGCGTTTTGAGCAATTCGAATTATCTTCACCATGCTGTCATACTTGTTAATTTTGTCATGGATAGCTTTTGACAGCAACGATATCTTGCTCGCAATTGAGGTTGTTCCATTTCACGTATGATTTTGATTTACTGCTTAACACTTTTCATCTTTGTGTTGTAAATATCATTGAAAGGAGGCGATTCCTATAAAATACAGATTCATTCAATTCAAAATGTCAATTACATCTCATTGAAATGAACATTGCAATGTCCCGTCTCATGTGATTGGTCATCCGCTGAGCTTCTGGCACCCTGACACCTGTGTCATATACATATCATTCCTAATGATAGAAGTTAAGAAGTGTTATAGAAGTAGAAGTGAAGGAAATACTCAGACATTCAAAATACGCGGGCCATAGGAGATTTTTGTCAGACTTTTCAAGCACGGAGCAATGTTATTCCCCATCTAGTAAGCGCTGCTAAATGCATTCCTTCATGTAATGTGTTTTGCGGCGCATGCGAAATGGTGAATTACATTGCGCCGTGTTTTCAAAAGTTTGAAAAACTCGCCTGTGGCCCGGGTATTCAGAATGGCTCCGTATAAGTAAGTCGGAGATTTTTGACAGACTTTTGAAGCACGGGGCAATGTATTTCCCCATATGGTAAGCGCCGCTAAATGCACTCCTTCATGTAATGTGTTTTGCGGCGCATGAAAAATGGGGAATTACATTGCCCCGTGCTTCAAAAGTCTGTCAAAAATCTTCAATGGCCCAGGTATATGGAATGGCTATGCAGAAGTATACGGTATATTGAATAGAAATGCGATGAAGGGTGATCTTTCTGCCTCTGGAAAAAATGAAAAAGCGAACGTGATATCTGAGAAACACCCCATAAGGTTTCAGTGCTACTGTCGGTTTTCTCATGACAGCAAGCTACTCTTCCTCTGGTCCCCAAGTTTTTTGAAAGTTATTCTCAAAATGATTGAAGAAACACTTTATGAAGACCATCGGCCGAATGCACCAATACGACTAAGCTTACACTAAAACTAACACTTGGCTAAGTGATAGCGAAGTGACAGCCAAGTGCTAATCACAAAGCATTGCACCAACAATAAGTGGGAGCTGAGTTACGTCTTAGCTAAGTGTTAGCCAAGTGGTAGCTAAGGGTGAGCGAAGTGACAACTGCAGCTGTCGTCAGGGATTCCAATGTTAAAACCTCCAAAACGAATTCTGCAAAAAGCAGGAATTTCTGGGCTACAGAAATCTCATTTTCGACTCTGATACATCATGGACTATTGAACACCGTTTAGAAATACCGATTGGGGTTAGTTTTGTCTAGATTTATGATTTATTTCGGATTTATTTTCCCCAAATTTCATGTTCATTTATCCAAAAATTCGGATTTGTTTTTCCAAAATTTTGGTTTGTTTTTTACGATATACACATACATACCGAATTTAATTTTCCGAAATTTTTCAAAATTTTCCACCAAAATTTTCAATTTTTTTCGGAAATTTAGGATCAATTTAATTCCCTGAAATTTCGAATTTTATTTCCGAAATTTCTGATTTGTTTTTCTAAAATTTTCTACTGTCGGTTTTCCCATGACAGCAAGCTACTCTTCCTCTGGCCCCCTAGTTTTTTGAAAGTTATTTTCAAAATGATTGAAGAAACACTTTATGAAGACCATGTTTAACTTTCAGACGTGACACGCTGAATTGGGTTTTCCATATCTTTTCAGCGTGATGATTTCCTCATAATGCAGCCTTGTCTTTCAACTCAGGAAAGTTCGGAATCCCAAAAAGCAACCGACGCTCACGAAAAAATACGGGAATAATTAATTCTGGAACAGGATGGACAGGAATAAATCGAAGTTTTGTGAATGGGAATAAGATCAACGTGTTGGAGATGTGAACATAGGTTTGATATTTGGCAAAACAAAACATTGAGGGATGATTTACAAATAGTGACCTTTCGCCGACCAAACATTTGAGCTCTGACAAAAATTTGAGCT
>JASGXE010010102.1:0-15855 GCA_030068105.1 Sinentomon sp. SZTP_YWyxl
TTAAAATATTTTGGTGCCTGTGGCACCAAAAAATGAGAATGGAAACAGGCAACATAAATTCTGTGATCGAGAATTTGGAATTGTAATCGAAGAAAGCCAGTAGTCACGGGACTGTGTGACTCTTGATTCGATTCGAAAATCTCAAATCGTAGACGATTCGATTCGAAATGATTCGATTCGAAACTGGGCAATAGATTCGGATTCCATTCGTGATTCGAGGGATTCGATTCGAATGCCGATTCGCACAGCCCTAATAATGAAATAATTCGGTGTTTCTCGACTGTTCCAAACCTACGTCTCGCCTCATCTCTGAATACTCCTAAGAGGTTAGTGATCTTCTTATTTGGTGCCCATTTGCAATCATGTGTTTGGTGTTAAGTTCTGATCTACTATCTGGGTACCTACTAACTTTAGGCCAAATTTTGTTTATTCAGTTTTCATATTTACTGTGGTAAGAAAAGGCACAAAATCAAAGAATTTAGCCTTTTGATGTGCACAATTTGACGTCAACATTTCAAAATTTTCCCCTTCGGGGGGGACGCTGTCCCCCCGAACCCCCGTGCCAAGGGGCGCTGCCCCTTGGAACCCCGCTGGGGCTGCGCCCCAGGACTTAGGGGACATATGCCCTGTCTAGGGCAAAAAAAATTTACGAACTAGGAAAAAAGTGCCAAAATAATATGGTCACACTAGGTACTTGCCAAAAAGCGAAAAGAAGCCGAAAACCTTTCTTGAGTTTTGAGTCTCGTGTCCAACTTGCAACTTTTTTCGCAAGATCTTGCTGCTTTTGAGAGTGTCTTGCGAAAAAAAATTGTCTTGCGACCAGGGATGGGTTAACGTATAAAACTCCACGTATAATACGTGCGTATTATACGTACGTATACCTAATACACGAAAGTCGAGTGATACCTCATTTTTTGCAGAAAAAGCTGCTCTTTAACATGCTGACATTCTATTTATCACATTAAATTATGACAAGCATCATCATCAATGAAAGGAAAAAAAACTAAAACGGTTAACCAGTGAAGCCACGCAATTACTTTTAAGTTGGCCACACAAGATCGTCTTTGCCACACACCATTGTGAAATGCATTTCAAAATTGCATGTGCACCAACCATGTGAATGTTGATGCTGCCAAATTGGAATTATTTACTTGCATCTTTTCTAACATAGGTCTGGATGCATGTAGTTCGGGCTCGACTAAAACGCTTAACAAAATCGCTTAACACTTAACGCTTAACAAAACGACTAAAACACTTAACACACACTTAGCGCTTAACAAATCAGGGATGTCCAACTTTTTTTCAAATTTTCTTCTTTAGCAGACTTGCTTGACGCTTAACACTTAACGCTTAACAAAACGACTAGGTAAAACACTTAACATGCACTTAACGCTTAACAAATCACTGATGCCCGACTTTTTTCCAAGTTTTTTCTTCTTTAGCAGGACGCTTGACGCTGAACACTGAACGCTAAACAAAATGACTAAAACACTTTGACACTTAACGCTGAACAAATCACTGATGCCCGACTTTTCTCCAGGTTTTTTCTTCTTATGCACTTACCGCTGCTGAAGATCACTTGACGCACTTAACATGCACTTAACGCTACTTAACATCGCACTTAACATCACTTAACGCAACTTAACATGCACTTAACGCAACTTATCATCACTTAACGTGCATTTAACGCTACTAAACATCACTTAACGCACATAACTTAACATCACTTAACGCAACTTAACATGCACTTGATGCACTTAACGCTACTTAACATCACTTAACACGCACAATTCAGGGTTGTTCAACTTTTTTCTTGTTTTTCCTCGTTTATTGCAGATATGCTTGACGCTTAACACTTAACGCCCAACAAAAAGACTAAAACACTTAACATGCACTTAACGCTACTTCACATCACCAAAACGCTTTACAATACAGCCAACCTGGAATTGAGCTCAAGTGAGGTAACCAAAGATGCGCACACGGGTCAACATTGTTTTGAACATTGCCATTGGTACATTGTGGAAGAACAATGTTGACCCGTGTACGGTCAGCTTAAACGAACCCAATTTTAAGCTGACCGTACACGGGTCAACATTGTTCTTCCACAATGGGTACCTATATGCAATGTTCAAAACAATGTTGACCCGTGTGCGGCCATCTTTGGAACCTCACTTGAGCTCAATTCAAGGTTGGAGATCCCTGAATTGTGAAGCGTCAAGTGATGTTAAGTGGCGTTAAGTGCATGTCAAGTGTTTCGTCGCTTTGTTTAGCGTTAAGTGTTAAGCGACAAGCGTATCTGCAATAAACGAGGAAAAACAAGAAAAAAGTTGAACAACCCTGAATTGTTAAGCGTGTTAAGTGATGTTAAGCAGCGTTAAGTGCATGTTAAGTTGCATTAAGTGATGTGCGTTCAGTGATGTTAAGTGCGTTTAGTGCGATGTTAAATGATGTCAAGTAGAGTTACGTGCACGTTAAGTGATGTTGAGTTGCGTTGAGTGCATGTTAAGTAACGTTAAGTGCATGTTAAGTTGCGTTAAGTGATGTTAAGTGCGTTAAGTGCGATGTTAAGTGATGTTAAGTAGCGTTAAGTGATGTTACGTGATGTTAAGTAGCGTTAAGTGCATGTTTAGTGCGTCAAGTGATGTCAAGCAGCGTTAAGTGCATGTCAAGCGTCTGCTAAAGAAGAAAAAGCCTGGAGAAAAGTCGGGCATCAGTGATTTGTTCAGCGTTATGTGTTAAGCGTTAAGTGTCAAGTGTTTTAGTCGTTTTGTTAAGCGTTAAGTGTCAAGCGTCCTGCTAAAGAAGAAAAAACTTGGAAAAAAGTCGGGCATCAGTGATTTGTAAAGCGTTAAGTGCGTGTTAAGTGTTTTAGTCGTTTTGTTAACCGGTCAAGCCCGAGCGCCGTGCATTTACGTCCGCAAAAAAAAACAAACCGCGTACGAGCGACGTAGATAAACGTCAAGACCGGCATGATGTGATTGTACGGACGACGTAAATAAACGTCGGCATGGGTATTCCATTTTCAAGGGATTTGAATTTAATTACGTAATATCAGCACCACTCAAAAATATTCACAGCCAGAAAGAGGAAAAATCAGCGATTTAGCAGACGTTTATTCAGCCAAAATCGGTCCAACCGTTTTCAATCAGCGCACTTTTCAAATTTCCCGCTTTTTTTCTCTCAGGTTCCTGTTGGGCTGTTGAAGGCGCCTTTTTACGCGATCGCGCAACATCTGCCGCCTGCCGAAATTTGAATTTTCGGGCGGTTGAAAGACGCGCGATTCAGCCGACGCTTGTTTCACGTGAATAGTTGCATTCTTTCAGAAATGGCGTCGCATTGAAATTTCCTGTTTTTTCCAGTTTTTGCTAAATTTTGATGCGGTTTGAAGCGTTTTGTGGGTATCTTGGCCGTTTTTTTTGTGCGGAGGTGTTTTTTTTGTTGAAAACATTAAATTATAGGCGATTTTAATGACACAGAGCAGAAATCTGGCTTGAGTGGGCGGGAAATGCATGCATTTCCGATTTTTCCGTTTTTCGAAAATCCTTGCAGATATTATTAATTCCGTCAGGGTCGACATTCCGTGTTTCCGAAACGTGCTGAAAAACATTTTAAAACCAGAATTCGCAATTTCAGGCTTGACCGGTTAAGCGTTAAGTGTTAAGCGTCAAGCAAGTCTGCCAAAGAAGAAAAAAATTTGAAAAAAGTTGGACATCCCTGATTTGTTAAGAGTTACTGAGTTAAGTGCGTGTTAAGTGTTTTAGTCGTTTTGTTCAGCGTTAAGTGTTAAGCGTTAAGCGATTTTGTTTTGTGTTTTAGTCGAGCCCATGTAGTTCACGTGCCTGGTAAAAGAAAGAAGTGCTCAGAAAACCAAAAAAGACAATCCTTATGGCAGAAGGCAAAAAAAATAATATCACTGTCGACATTATTGTTTCGCAGCAAATGGCTGCAAGAATGGTGGCAATGAGAAAGTGCCAAAAACCAACCTCATGCTTTGTTTCACCTCTGCAACGTTCATTTGCCAAGGAAGCTTGTTCCATAACGAGGGTGGCTCCAGAAATCCTGACTGCCGGATTCGATCCGGAGCTGCCTTACCCAACTTCATTGGGACAACTCAATATATTCCTGTGCCAATTCTCTTTCTGGCTTGACAGCATCACCGGAAAAACGACTCAGCAGTGACAGCCAGTAAATGACAAGCACACATGCTTGAAACCACCTAAGTACGAATGTCGAATGCATACAGCATTGGAGTGAAGGCCTGGTATACGAGGTGCATTCCAAAAGTACGTACCGTTTGTATGCTGCATGAAAATGGCAGATGCTTTTTGACTGTTTTGCGGCTCAAATTGTGCACTCATCTTTACTCTCGGTCTGTGCAAAAAATGGTTCATGGGTTGCATCTGGTTTTCTTGCAGCAACTGTTTCCGTTTGGGATGTTTGGTGCACTGTCGCCAAAAACCGCTTTTTGCATTTGAAAAACAATTTCGTTGCTGACGGCAAAAGCGCCTAAGAAATCTCTGCTCTCTCGATCCCTCGGCTGTGGTGGTGGCTGGGCTTTCCCCCACTAGGGCTGTTTGTGATACTACTGCTGCTCCTCCAGCAGAAGCGGTGGCCGGGCCTCCTGCTGTTTCTCCTGCTGTGGATAATGACCACCTTCAACCTTCAGATGTTTCATCGCCTCAGGCAATTTCTCTTTCTCGTGCTCTCATGAATCACTCTGGTAAGCCACTCATCCTCTCAGCTGTCCCTTAGATTGCCTCACCCACTGGCCCACTTTCTGTTGCATCGCCACCTCCTCTTGGTCGTCCACCCAATGTTGTTCCAGGTGCTCTTTCCTATGCGGACGTGGTCTCACCTCAAGTTCGTTTATGCAGCTCCGGCTCCTCTGTGGCGACTGGGATCATTCCTGCCCAGCAGGATTCTGTTGTGGAGTCCTCTCTTGCCAAAGGCATTCAACAGACCTCATCCTCCCTGCCTAATCCTCAAGATCCCTTTTCTTCCAACTCTGGTACAACTTCCGCTTCCACCAACCTCCCTTCCCCAACTCATGTCAGAAAGAGAGGTTCCAAGCCTTTACTTATCATTGGAGATTCCATGATTAAGCACTCGAACCGTCGCAATGCCTCAGGAACTGAATTCCGATGTCTTCCAGGTGCAACTCTTTCCAGGATTTCGTCCACATTGAACACCATTTCAAAATCTCTAAACTTCTCAACAGTTCTGGTGCATGCTGGCACAAATGATCTCCTAAGTGGTGCGTCTCCAGAAGTTGTTCTTGGCCGTGTGTCTGACCTCTTTCAGAGCTGCAGGAACCAATTTCCCGATGCCCGGTTGATTTTTTCTGCTGTCATTGCTAATGATCGCGTTCCTCTGAATTCTCTCTATCACTTGAACTCCAGAATTGCTGCACTCTGCCAGCAGCTCGGGATCTTTTTTTTTTTGGATGCTAATTGTTGGCTCCCTGCTAACTTCCTTGCCAGAGATCGCCTGCATCTCAATGATCATGGAAGTAGGGTTCTTGAGAATCTGTTTTGCAGCATATGCCAGCCTTTCTCAAGCTCGCTGTTGGGAAACTGTCCGCGCTTCTTCCAAAAACCTCATTCCTAGCTCTTAAGAAGCCTAAATCTCGTTCCACTCTTTCGTCTCTCGCTATCCTGTATGCTCCATTTACCTAGATTCCCTCGCTGAATTTTCCGATGTGCAAAAGAGTTGTTATTTGCACTCAGGTGGCCCTCAGACAAACTTCCTGATTCGCACCTCTCTGTCCTTCAATTGAACTGCCGCAGCGTTCGCAACAAATCCCAGGAGCTCATGACACTTCTCGAAATGCACGATCCTGACATTATAGTTCTCACCGAAACTTGGCTTGATGATAGCATTGGTACTCATGAATTCCTTCCATCTTATTTCACTGCTTACCGTAGGGATCGCTGCAAATTTGGTGGCGGTGTCTTAGTTGGTATTCGGTCTTCACTCAATTCTTCGCTTGTCTTTCTAAGCTCCTCTCAGGAATTTCTCATCTGCTCTGTTGTTCTAAAGTCATTAGGTAACAAACCATTTCACATTATTGGTGGTTACCGTCCTCCAGATTCTTCTTCTGAAATATTTCAGGAAATTTCTTCGCAACTGTTCAATCTTGGGCTTGCTGCGGATTTGGGAGATCCTCTGCTCATTGTTGGTGATTTCAATCTTCCTGGTGTGAACTGGGACACTCTCTCCCTTGTACCAAATTGTTGTTATGGTATCTCTGTCAACCGAGCTGCCATTGAACTCTGCTTTGATTTTGGCCTTGCGCAGACGGTCAAGGTTCCTACTAGACCAGCTTCAAATTCCATCTTGGATATTTTTCTATTGCGTCCGATCCACATTCTAAACACAATCTCTGTCGAAACGGGGATAAGTGATCACATGGCAGTTCTGCTTACTTTATCCCTGTCAGTTTCAACACCAGCATCAGAGCCTCCTGTTTTGATCAGAGACTTCTCACGAATCAACAGTGTTGGCTTTTCTGACTTCTTACTGGGTTCTTTTCCCTCTTTTCGAGAGAGTTATCTGTGCTCATCCATAAACACGCTTTGGTGTGATTTTGAGTCTATTATTCAACATGGCATCAGTCAATTTGTGCCTGCTCGCATCAAAAGGCCCCAAATCGGATCCATGTCTTTTAAATACCCGCCGCATATTCGCTCTCTGTCCGCCAATGCAAACAATACTACAAATTTCGTCATTATTCTGATCTTCATGCCAGAACCTATGATCGTCTCTGTTCTGACCTCATAGCAGCAAAATTGGACCATGAAAATCATCTCCTGTCTCGTCTATCTCTCAGGCCAGGTATCATCAACTCAAATGCCCGCAGTTCCTTGCAACATGCTTGGAAACAGGTAAATAATAGGTACCGTGGTTCAGTCTGTGTCCCATCTCTGAAATTCCATGATGGCTTGGCCGTTACACCATCTGAAAAGGCTGAAGCACTTGCTCAACAGTTTTCGTCTTCATATTCTGCTTCCACTTTCCAAGCTTCATCCATACCAGCAGCATCCAAAGCTTCTGGGTGCGTCTTGATTTCTCAATAACCTTTTCTTCAATTGCTTCGGCCATCAGGAAATCTAAATCTTCCTCTTCTGGCCCTGATGGAATTCCTGGGTCTCTTCTGAAATCCTTCCCACACGAATTTTCTGCTTATCTGTATCTTCTCTTCAACAAGTCCTTTTCCTGTAGTGAGCTACCCGATGCTTGGAAGTCAGGGAGAATTACACCTCTTTTCAAAAAGGGTGATCCTTCACTGCCAGCTAATTACCGGCCTATCAGTTTGACTTCTTGTGTGTGTAAGCTGATGGAGAAGCTGATCTCTGACTACATTAGACAGTTTCTTCATTCCACTGATTCCATCTCCCCTTTTCAGTTTGGTTTTCGTCCTGGCTGGTCTTGTGAGCTTGCCCTCGCAAAGTTCACTCATGAAGTTGCGTCTTCTATTGACAAGGGTGCTGATGTCGATGCACTTTTTCTGGACTTTAAAACTGCCTTCGATGTTGTTCCACACAAAGCTCTAATGTTTAAATTGCATCATCTGGGCCTGCCTATCACAATTGTCTCTTGGATCAACAGTTTCCTAAGTAACCGGACACAGTCTGTTTCTGTTTCTGGCACAAATTCTTCATTTTTCCTGTGACGTCAGGTGTTCCTCAAGGCAGCGTCTTGGGCCCTCTTCTATTTCTCATTTTCATCAATGATCTTCCTGAAGTCATGTCTTCTTCAAAAATCATGCTCTTCGCTGACGATTGTGTCCTCTACAGGATCATTCAATCGGTTTCTGATGTAGACATGCTACAATTTGATCTTGCTTCCCTTGACTCGTGGAGCCAGCATTGGGGCCTCGCCCTCAATGCATCAAAATGTGTTCACGTCAGATTCTCAACTAAATTGCATCCTTATGGGTCATCTTACACCCTTCCTTCTTCAGGTACAACCTTAACATCCTCATCGTCCTGCAAATACCTTGGTGTGACACTTTCATCTGATCTGTCCTGGAAATTACACATTACCACGATTGCGCGCAATGCCAATTTTGCTCTTCTAAAAATTCGGCGTCTTTTCAAATCCTGCTCACCTTCAACAAAGGAAACACTTTATATTTCACTTGTCCGTCCACTTCTTGAATATGCCTGCATTATCTGGGATCCGTTCCAAATCTCCCTCATTGATGAGCTTGAAAAAATTCAACGCAGGGCAGCTCGTTTCGTAAAGAATGATTTTTCTCGTCATTCAAGTGTTACTTGATGCTTTCTTCTATGAATTGGCCTTCTCTCTCCGATCGGCGTTCCCAGTTCAGATTGTCGGCTCTAAGTAAGATTTTTACTCATAATGGTGGCTGGTCATGTCTGTCTGAAACTCTTGCTGTTCCCGATTACTTTAGTCGCCATGACCAAATCTCCAAGATTCGTGTATATCAGCCTTCCAAGAACATTTTAAATAGGCCTATTCGTTCATTCCCAGAACCATTGTAGACTGGAATCGCCTTTCACAAAACACAGTGGATTCATATCTGATTTCTTGAATTTCTGATGGATTATTTTCCCAGCATTCTTTGCCAGACAGGTGGTACCTGTGCCAAACAGATCCGATCCGGTGTTTATTGCGTGGGGTTGATAGAATTGAGGTCTGGGAACGGGTCCGGGACCCATGCCCAGACCTAAGCCGGGAACCTGCCCGGAGTCGGCGGCCCATGATGGCGGCCCCCCACTGCGTGGTCAGTGCAACCCTCCTTCAGCAGGGGAAGGGGAGTGTGCGTACTGCTGGCGAATGCCGCTGGTGCTTCCGTGACTCCCTGCGCTAGCTAACCGAGCATATGCCGGACAGCGCTCCCGCCGCGTGACTGACACAAGGTGAACCATTCCCCAATCATTGCAGTGCATCGGAAAGGGGAAGTGAGGCGAAGGAACTTACCAACTTATCGTATCACTGCGATCATTATTTCATGATTTACCTTCCTATTTCTTTTTCTTCTATCAATAATTTCATGTTGACTTTGTTTCTTCATTTCATTATTTCCCTACCTCCTTCCTTTTCTTTCACCTTTGTCTCACCTTTATTCCCTTTTTTGCATATTTTCCTTTGAGATTGCGAATGGGTATGGTGTGATGTGTGTGTGTGTTGGTTAATGTTGCATGCTTGATGCTGATGGTATGGGAGGTCTTGTTTGGTCGCATGTGTATGACTGCTGTGTGTCTGTTATTGAATGCTACATGACTAGGCCCCGTCCACATTCCGATGATGTGTTTTTCCAACTCCTATACCGACCTACCCTCCTCCCCCTCCTTCCTTTACCCTTTCCTAACCTTACGAATAATGCAGCCGACGGTCGCGTGTCCTCCCCTTCCCTCCCTTCCCCTTCCCAGGTATATGATGACATTTGCTGTCATATGTGAGAACTTTGCAGTTCTCCATTGACGATTGCCTCGTGGCATAATAACCTGCGTAATGCAGCGTCTGATACCTATACCTATACCTATAAAAGCGCTATCCACGTCAATTTGCAGCTGGAATTTGTTTTTGATGGTGATAAATTTGCAGATTTTACATAAAGGAAACGCCTACAAACGTTTTGAGAGGGCTAGGTGGTCACCAGTGGTGGATGACCATCTTCTCCAAAAAAGATGCTCATCGCCGCCACCCTATTTGTGACCAATGAATCGCCTGATGTCAATTTGTGGTCGTTTTTTGCCTAATCACTGAATTCTCGTCGCCCACCATGACATGACTTTGCTAATTTGAGATGCCGGTTTATAATTCAGTGCACAGTTTCGGTTGGAATCCCTGGTATCTTTGCCGAGACCTCCACCTTTCAATTGTTTTCTCGTGACCAGGAGCTCAATTCGAATGACAATTTCCTCGCTCGATGATGACGTCCTGCAGCCATTGCATTCGTGGTCATTTGGGGTTAGCATGCTCTCTAAAATTCACACGGCCGCTTCCATACAGTGCAGTCAGTAAGCAAATCACTATCACAACCTTTCCAACGCGGCATTTGTTCGGTAGTGAAAGTTCCAGTGATTGCTTATTTTTCTTCAAATGAAAAAAATTACTCGAAAGCAGTGCTGCAAACACTGAAAAGCGAGAGAGTCACTGCAAGAAAACCAGACACAACCCACGAACCATTTTTTGCACAGACCGAGAGTAAAGATGAGTGCACAATTTGAGCCGCAAAACAGTCAAAACGTATGTGTCATTTTCATGCAGCAGACAAACGGTACGTACTTTTGGAATGCACCTCGTAAATGCACTGGGTAACCATGCAATGATTGGCACTATGGTTTTATCACGATTGTTTCATCGCGATCATTTCATCACCTACCTATTTCATTTTCTTTCATCTGAGTATTTCATTTTTATCCACAAGGTACCTGCCTACCTATTTTGTAGATTTCTTTTCAGATTGTGAATGGGTGTGGAGTGTGCTGGTTGATGAAGCTTGCTTAGGGGTGCTCTTGAGTGATTTTATCTGTGCGATTCTTGTTGTCTGTTATTGAATGCCTTACAGATAATACAGTTGACGATCGCGTATCCTTCCATTCCCTCCCTTCCTTTTCCCAAGTATATGATGAACATTGCTGTTTTCTGAGAACTTTGCTGTTCGCCATTGATGATTGCCTTGATGGCATGAGAGCGTGGAGTGCAGACTAAAAAAAAACGTTCGCCCAAGATCAGCGCAGAGCACGTGGGTGGTAGAAAATCTCGCACGAACTGCAAATGTTGAAAAAAGGTTAGGTAATCAAAGTCCTGCCAGATGCAAGCAAGAATCCAGCTGTAGGATGGGAATGAGAATTCTGGCATTTGAGTACTTGGACAGCTTGTGGTTCGTCGATGTATGATGTATCATAGGCAGAGCATAGACTCCGGGGATTTTCAGTTCAGATGAAATTTCGGGAGAAAATGGCAATTTTTTTCTTGATTTTCGTCAACAGGCCATATTGTACAACAGTGCGACCTGTTTTGAAAAGAAAGCCACCATTATAAATGTTTGTAAGCAGTGGTTTGCATTGTGAACGGATCAGCAGGCGATGCAACCACGTCAAGAGATTAAAAAACAAAGTCACAGTTTTATTTTTTGTCTGTTTTTTAACCTCTTGACGTGGTCGTAGGCCTATCGCATGCTGATCCAAATTTTAGACCAAATTTCAGACAAATTTTAGACAAATCCACCAAATTTTAGATCCAAATGTTAGACAAAAATCTAAAAATGCAAGTTGAACTGTTACAATAATCCCTTTCTGCGATCGTCGTAATTTCCGACAACGTATTCAGGTTTTATTCCTCCCACGCTGCCCTCAGTTCTGAAATAACTTCAGAATTGAATTCCTTGTTAAATTCCACCCCCAAGTCATGTGTCACACATATTAAATTTTTGTACACGTATAATACGTATGTATAAAACACTTTTATACGTACGTATACCTAATACGACGTATTATACGTAGAAAACTCACGTATAATACTTAAGTATTATACTTACCCATCCCAGCTTGCGACTTTCTTGCGGTTTTCAGTCAATACCTAATTGGACAACGATTCCGGCATTTTCAATTTTTCAAACGGAGTGTCATTTCTGGAGCAATAATTTTGTCAATGGCAACAAGTTGAAAAAAAAAATGCGGAAGGGGAAAATCCAAAAGGCTGAGCTTTCACTTTTTTTCAGGTCCATACTTTTTGTTTTATTTCTTTAACAGACTTGAATCTTAATCCATCCTCACAAGTCCACAAAACAATACCATCGTGGTCTGGTTACACAAACGAACACTCAACAAGGAACTCACATCCGCAAAGTACAGGAGCCTCGAGGAAGGAAATGGGTAGATTTAAGATAACGGCCTAAAATCATGACTTGCATTGCAGCAGAAAAAATTTCAACAACAAATACTTGAAAAATAATCAAACAGGGACAACAAGATTTACACTGTAAAAATAAGGGAAGTGAAGGAAAACGATAATACACAACTTTCAACTGTGAAATGCATGATAAATTTTGCAGTGCACAGCATGTTGGTTTTGATCATCGAGCACAACGCTGGAGATGCAATATCTCATGTCTCCTCAACCCTGATCGACCAGCAGGATTTGAGACAATTTGGCTTCGAAATAGCCTAGTGATTATGTAGGTAGGTACTCTAGTGGAACGGGATGTGATCATCGTCAAGACCAGAGTTTGCCCACAACGAGTGACGACATGAAAAACGACAAACACAAAAGCTTTTAACCGTCGACGCGGCATCGGCGGCTTTCGGAACAATCGGAACCATTCTTTTCTCCCTTTGGATCGCGCTCTTTTTTTTTTGGGTGGGCCCCGAATTGAGAAGGAACGAGTTGCGATTCTGTGGAAATTTTGTTGGCAAAATTGAAAATGCTCACGACTCTGGCAGGATCATCTCCTGATTGGTCTCCATTGCATTCCCTTCCACTCATTACCTACCAAGACTACTCAAATGGAAGTCATTCTGACTTCTATGATTATTTTCATCTTGCTCTCATAGCCTTTTGTTCCGTGCAATTCTAATTTCCTTGTTTTTGTTTCTTTACCTCTTCCATGGTCCATATGGTCACCACCACTGGCTCCAACTTTTACCCTAGGATTTGTTCAATTTGTGCTGCAAGTATTCTGGTGATTCTGGTATGTGCCATTTGTATTATTGTGGCTCATCATTGGCGAAATTGCCATCTTGATTTTAATGCGATTACTCACTGGATACATCAATTGGTTTTCACTGGATTCTCTTCTGGTCTTCCACCACGGGTGGCGACTTCATGAACCATGGTAAGAGAGAACTTGCTCTTCTTTGTTCACATATTGTTCTTTCCTTTTTCTCGTGTGGTTAATTCTGTGATGCGTGTGTAACATAATTTAATTGAAAATCGTTATTAAAAACGACATTTGAACATGGGGCATGATTGTTTGAATAAAAATTGAGAATAAAATGTCGAAAAAAAAAATCAGTGCAATATTGATCAGTGTGTCCGGATCATACCTACTGAATGACAACCGTGAGTGGACTGTGGAATGGCTTGATCAAATGGCAGGTCAAATGTTTTGGCCTGCAGGTGCAGGTCAAACGTTTTGGCAGATCAAATGTCGCATATACCTATAGCTGGAAGTCTGGCACATAGGTGCCAGGTGCCCCACCTGCTTTTTGTCACTTTTCAAGGAATGCATGAATGTTCCAGAATTCTGTCTCTGCAGAATATTGACCAAAAGATGACATGAACCCTCTCTTGTCATTTTCATGTTTTAAAGGGGCATTCCGCGTTCAAAAGTGAGGTAGACGGACCATCGTAGACATGGCATTTCCCGAATAAGGATGTGGAACCACAGGTTGTGTTAGGTTTGATTGGTTTTCGCAGAATCCACAGTTCAGAAGGCTGTTTTTTAAGCGGCTGCTCCCAATAACGTCTATTTTTTTAACATCGTATCCGCGCAATGTAGGTATGTAGGTCATGATTGTAGTGTGGAAATTCAACTTTGAAACCAAATTCAACCAGTGGAAATTCAACTTTTTGTGAAAATAGGGGTTAGCGTTAGCAAGGTTAGGTTTGGGTTTTTTTACTGTGGGGCTTCAATCAACGTTGCAGTAAATTGCCCTTTTTATTCAGATGGGTAGGTAGGTACCTACCTAGGTGACTATACCAATACCAATTTCACACCTTTAGACCTTCCGAAAATTTGACGTTTTTACGGCAACCCTTTTAAACTGTGAGAGAATTGTCGTGAACCACAACATGTTGCGATGCAATTTTTTGCAAAATTCGGCGCAGAATCCTACAAACAGCAAATATTTCTATCTTGCGATTTTTCTTGCGAATTACAAAAAAATCTTGCGATTTCTTGCGGTTTTTGGGCAAAAAATCTTGCGTAAAATGAAAAAAACTGTCTGGCGAGTCGTGGCGACACTGTTCACCTTGGGACAAACTGAATGGGGACGCGGACCAATGGCAGGCATGTATGGCGTTTCGCAGAACAAGCGAATTGCGCGGAACCTGGGGTTGGGTTGGGATTGGTTGGTTTGAGTTAGCTTTCATTGGGTTAGGTTTGATTGAGGTGGTTTTGTTTGAAGGTTTGCGGGCTTAGATTCGCACTACAGCCTCAGTCCGCAAAAATCGCGATTTCCACATTTTAGAAGGACCCCTTGTTCCGCGAAAAGCCATACCTAGGCCTAGGTATCTCCCATTGGTCCACGTCCGCATTTTAGTTCGTCCCAGGGCCATTCTCTGCAAACCGTACATTTTGCATCCGGAGAGGTTTTTCAGTCATCAGATGGTAGAAATTGAATCATTTTTGGTGCTTTTGCTTTCCTCCAAACTCTATTGTTAATTCCATGTTGAAGAATTGGATTATCATGCTTGCCTCCTGATTTTTTTAGCATGTTTGTTCCTGAATTGTCACTACTGTCCCCTGTCCCGAGCAACATGTCCTTGATGTGTTTTGTTTGGTATTTTCTGGATCGCTGTAATCCGATGGAAATTGTTGTTTTGCATTATTCCAGAAACCTTTCTTTTCCTTTGAGTATCTCATTTGGTTCATTTTTTCTAACATATTTTTCCTGGGCTCAGTTGCAGACCCTGTCCCAAGGATTCGCAGTCACTACTGTCCCCATTTTTAAGCTGGTTTTCACTATATCTCAGAGAAGTCATCGCAGAGGACTTTTGCTTCGAAAAGGCTACCAGAAATATGCTGACCATTTTCAGAGAATGTTTGCTCAGATTTGCCTGCCCACAACCGAGCTGTATGAGGGAATATGTTGAAAAAGCCAGATTGTCACTTTTTCCAGTCACTACTGTCCCCAGGTGTTTTTTTTGGTAAAAACTATCAATCGGTTGCATTCAATCTTGTTTGCAGGTGCATTTCAATGGCATCTGGGTATAATAATGAAAAAATCATGTTTCTGCCGTTTTGCTTCCACCTATGTTGGCTTTTACTGTCATATGTCACCCTCTGTCCCCTGTCACTTGTCCCCCTATTTCCACAACTTTCGACTCTTTTTTTCGAACAGATTACAAGTTATCCCAATAAATTGATCATATTTAAAACATGTTTTTACTGTTTTATCTTCGCTTGAAGGGTTTTGAATGAAAACACGACTTGAAAAATTGGCCGATGTCACTACTGTCCCACCTGCAGTCACTACTGTCCCCCTACCAATTTCCACCATATTCAAAGATTGCATTTTGCAACACTATTTTGCACAATCCTTCGCAAAATCACAACCACATTTCATAGTAAGGCAACATGGCAACCAGAAAAGGCATACCTTTGGTGTGAACATTTCATTGAAATCACAAAATTACAATGTTTACAACCATGAAAACCAATTTATAGGACTTATCCTGCCATGATTGGCCAGTAAAAAAGAACCAGTCACAAAGAGACATGATAGGATTTCAAGGTTTGCAGGATAATGTTTGCTGATTGCAAAAAACAAAAAAAGTCATTGCTGATCACAATTCAAAGCCTTGTAGCTTTAAGCCAAAACGAGGGACAGTAGTGACATATTCAACAGGATTTCACGCGAAACCCAAGAAAAAAAACTACAAAAGAAGTATGGTGCGGTCCCAAATACAAAAATAAACTGGTCTTGAATGTCCCAATGCCAGTAAAAAGTTTCAGACAAAACGAGAGATAAAAAAAATTAAAAAAAAAATTCTCAAAATGTACAGTTTACAGAGAATGGCCCCCCATTAACATCGTACTGGATGCACTATAATCAAGGGCTGGCCACTAAAGCAAATCAATGCGTTTTAAAGCAGGAAAATAAAAATGAGAGCACCGCTCGGGCCGGACGCCCTGTCTTCCATCGTTTGGCTGACAAA
>JASGXE010010103.1:0-15908 GCA_030068105.1 Sinentomon sp. SZTP_YWyxl
GTCCGATCATTTTCCCATACCGAACTATGACGCCAGTACTTCTTGGTGAGAACAAATTATTGCTGAGAAGTAACAGCATTGATTGCAAACAAATAACTAAACTGAAAGTCGCTTAAAAACAATCCTTGTCATGAAATATTGGGGCTTGCAAGGTCAAAAGGTGATGCTAAATGAGGTCCAGGTTTGAAGTGAATGTTGTCTTTGAAGTTGCTCCTCGAGATTTCATTCTCTATTTCAACACTTTTCTATGAATAGCTAATATCTAATATCTCAAATCTGGTGCACAAAGGTGGCTTCGTACTTCGTTTTTATGTCCAGGCTAGTCAGAAAAAACGTTGTAGTGAAGAGTTGATAGATAAAAGATTAGGCTTTACGTCTCTACATCTACTTACGGCTACTTTTGAATGAGTTAGTTTCGATGACGCAGTTTATTGCGTTTTGGCTTTCATTGTCTCTCAAGAATGACAAACAAACATGATTGAACCCGCAACCAGAGCGCCCCAACTCTTACTCTCCTATAGCTGCTTCTTGTGTGGCTGCTTGGTGTCCACAAGTCGGGGCATCAGCAGAATGCACCTGGAATTGTCTATTTCAGAAGCAGCGCGTTAATTGGGAGTTTAACCGACAAAAGTACTCTGAGAATGATGACTGAAGAGCGCGTACGTACCATTCAAATCTCTCAATTGCTCGTTATAAAATTGATCTAAGTCTTCAGATTTTGTCTTATCTGTGGAGGTTTGAAAGATTAACAATTAAACAAAACTTCAAGACTTTTAATTTACTAAAACTGAAAATTTCAGATAATGAAGTCCGGCAACACTGAATGAGTAATTGCATTTTCCAACCCAGGAAAAACGGAGAAACATTCGCACAGGCTCTCCTGAACAATTGTCTATTTCAAAGACATGTTACTTCTATGTTCTTTTAACATTTCTTCAACACGGTGTTGCAAAACCGGTGGGTATAATTTACCCTACGAATTGCTCTCGTGACTTTGAACGAAAAAGTCTTGGGAAACACGTTTCCGCTGTAAACTCTGTGTCCATGGCGCGCATATACATACAATAGCTGTCCAAAGCAGCTATTTATACGGAACGTCCCCTAATTCTATTCAAAACACACCTTGATTGGAAGACATGCTCTTATCCTGCCATCTACATTGAATTGCGGGAAACAAGATCCGATAGTTCCTATTTCTGCCGCATCTCTTTTGTGCGCTTCATACGGAGTTAAAAAGACCAATCAGTTGCAATTGTCATTTCTTATGTTTTTCGCTTTTTCTTCATGGCAATGCTTTTCTCATGTGTGCGACTATGTTTGGATTGACAGCCCACAAATTGTTGATGGATTTTATCCAAAAAAAGAACACGAAATTGTCCGATATGCAGTTTCTATAAGCAAATCCAAAATTTTTTCGCAGTGCAAAGAAAAACGAACTCCCGTCTTTGAACAGCGGGCATTCAGAATTGCAGCCAGGGAAAAAGTTCGAAGGGCAGTGGGGGTACCTACGCCGCTCCCGGGATGGAAACAGCAAGGTTCCAAGTGGTGCACTTCTTTTCGAGGGGTCTGGGGACAGCATCCCCCCAGAAAGCGACAAAATTTCGACATTTTGGTGTCATTTTGGCGCAAAATTGGGTGCTTCTCCATGAAATTACGCCTGAAAAATTGCCAGCTACTTGCAGTTCGTAATGGATTCTTCTGAAAATTGGTTAAGTGGTTGATGTAGGCCTACGGGATGTACCTTCACCGATCGACAACCATGTTTTAACTAACAAAAAACGATGGTCTATAAATACGAGAGCTCAGAAATTCCGTAAGTTGTTTTTTTATCCCATTTGAGAACTGAGTTGGCTTTGATTTTATTTTAGCTACTTGCGTACCGATGTTATTTTTATTCAGAAGTTGAAAAATTGATCTCTGCTCTCACGCTCACGCGTTTTCTTCAGGGGATGATTGGCCATTGCTTTGGTGTACCCAGAGTGGCTGACGCCCCACAAATCATGAAATTTCATTACCTGCTGCGAAGTTTGAGGCGCCAGTCCAAGACGGGTCCCAAGGGATAGAGCCCCTGCCAGGGGGCTTGGCCGGCTTGGTGAAATGTCCCCAGCACCATACAATATTTACGTACCTTATTTTTCAACTCCTGTGGGAACCCCCTTTCTGTTCAGAAAACGGAAATCGAGCTCGCGGCATGCTAAAGGTAGGCCAACCTACAAAAGCACAAAATTCTGCAGCTGGTGGAATGAGGCCTTGTATGGAAAGGATTGTCAAAAATGATAAAGTTAAAAAATCTAAAAATAAACTCCAAGGCAGGCTTGTAGGGAGCTGTCCGGACAACCACGCTGTCCAGGTCGCTTTTCAAGTCACCCCGGATATTTTGTGTTTCCGTATGCCCTCATGTGTGCATTCACCTTTTTCTTTCTGTTGTGAACAATATTTTGATTAGGCCGGGCGCCAGCCTACGGCAATATTCGGTAAAGTTATATGTTCATAGACAAGCGGATAAAGTTACCTATATGTTGCGGGCAAGTGGATGCAAAAGTGCGGGGGGTGAGTGTATTCGCCAGCCCGATTTGCAAGATCACCATTTTTGCATGCATCAGAAAACAAATCTTGAGAATGTCACCAAAGCACAATGGGAAAATTCCCAATCAGACCAAGTGACATAGCCTATGCCACAATCTGTGGGCCCGCTCGTGTGTCTGACACCAAATGACCACAAAAGTCAAATAATGGGTCAGGCCGTTTTTGTGCACACAAAATGGACTTGAAACAAAACATTTTTACCCCTACGGATGATTTTTCCCTTGATAAGCTTCGAAACAAAACACCGGTTTCAAGTCACAAAATAGGTACCTACAGGTGTTTTTGTATTTTTGCGTTGTCCTTTCAGTCTTGAAACACTGATGGGACAACTCCTGGAAGCAAATGTGATGGGGCGAATTGGTGGAAATGTTAGAAAAATTTCGTGAAAAGCTGCCCGACCCCACCTGCCCTAACCCTCTGCAATCTAAGCATTCATCCGAGAATCGCAATGATTCAAATTTTCTGTCTGCATTTCGGACCCAACCAAACCATAACGCACAGAGAAGACGGAAGGCGATGACTCCGTATGAAGCGCACAGACGTGCAGCGGACGGCAACGGAAACCTGCATCTTGTTTCCTTCGATTCGCAGCTAAGATTATGTCTTCCTATCAAGGTGTGTCTTGTTCTATTTTACAAAGCCTTTTTACATGCGGAGTTCCATCATGGTCGTAACTACATTATCGACAACTCAACAATGGGATTTTCATTTTGTTTCCGCAATGCAGAGATTTAGTATTTGTGCGCAATAGAAATGAAAGTTTTTTGCATCCGTGGGCCATGGCATGCACACAGCGACGAACTGCAGATGTGCAAAAGTGAAAGTAGAATGGCGCGACAGTCTGTACGTATATCTGCCATGTATACGATAGTCGTATGCCTTTCAAACGCAATAAGCGGGCGCCGGAAAGGGAACACTTGTCAAAATTTCGCGGCAGGTGCCGCGCGAACCACGGCGCCTGCATCTTTATGTCATGGTTTCTTGTAAAACTTCCTAAAATTCTTTCGCTTTTGTTCATGCGAATTTGGATCAAATACAATAATTTTACAACTTGACAAAACGAGCTGCTGATTTGAAAGGGACGTGCCCAAAGTGGGATGAAGCACTCCAAATGCTTTTTACTTGTAGGAAACCCCAACTCCCGAAGAGGAATAAACCTAGCATGCCGCATTAGCACTCCTCAGTCACACTGCTGCAACACACTGCAAAAAAATTAGTGGCAGATTGTTGCCTAATAGCAAAGGAAGTCTACATTAGGTTGGCGGCAATTTCCCAACTGATACATTCTGTGGCAACGATGTATGCATTACATTTGACACTGGGTTTTGGATGTTTTCTTTGGTCATTTATAGTAGCAATTTGCCACTACTTTTTCGCTGCGGACTTTCCTGACATCCTAAGGATATAGTTCTTGTGTTGGTGCGCGAACACAATGAGCTTGTAAGATGTTGTAAATGTCGACAGAAATCACATCAGAGATTTTTCATTAGTTGCACTGGTATATGGCAGTTACCTTGTCCGCACTGGACTGCTTTCCCCTCACCTACAATGTGTGGTATTTATGTTCGCTTAAAATATTCTTGCTGTTGGACGTGGCCAGAAGATACATGCTCAATCACTTCCCAGCAAACAATGGGTTTGCTTTTTTACTGCTAAAAAAGTGATCATAGGAGTGATGAAATTCCGCATTTTTATCAATTATTTTCAGTTTTTTTTTTGTGATTAAATGTCCCAAACTGTGGTGGTAACCTATCACTTTAGGAGAAGCACATAAATATCACTTAAAAGGCACAAAAATGGCAGTCAAGTCTTTCTGAAAAAATGTTGAGTAGAGTATCGCTTTTCTGGCACTTATTAATAACATAAAAGGCGTTTCTTGCAATTGCGATGCCAAGAATCGCTTTTTTGGCACTTTTTGGCGTTTGGAATGGACTTAAAAGAAAAAGATAATCTGAAACCATGAACTTAGTACAATCACACAATGTGTGTTGATCCTATTTATCAGCATTCAAATTCAAGGAATAAGAATGAATATTCACAACACAACCAATTATTAACAAATGACAGTATAGGTACAATATAGACCACAACAGCAACAACAGTCCATACAAGCTGACTAAACACTGAAAACCTTTAACGATACGCAAATTCAGTTTTCACAAAACGTTGAGTGTTAAGCAGCAAAATGCAAGAAAAAAGAAATTCGGGTTGGAAAATGTGAAAAACAGATGGCGGACATGGTGGCAAACAATGTTTTAAAATTTACTGTTAAAAGCAATAGACCCTTTCTTTGTGCACTCATGGCCTTTTGAAAAAGTGACGATTGTGTGGTGTAGAACCACCACTCGATGGTCACTCTTTAAAACCCGAAGAAAAAGTGTTAATAAAGTGCTTAAAAAGTATTTCAATTTCCGTCACTTCTCCTGTGATGATTTTGAGTGCTCAAAAATCGCTTTTTGAACACTCGTTTTTGTCAGTGTCACTTGGTCACTTTTTCATCACAATTTAGTCACATTTCTGTCACCCAATGTTTGCTGGGTTCGCTCCATTTTTCCACTTTATTTCCAGAAGATGGTCTCAATTTTAAACTAACTACAAGTTTTTATTTTGATGCTGACCTCAAGCACTACCAGCTCGATAGATCACCCCAAAATTGCGGTGTCAATCTTTACATGTCAATGTAAAATGTGTCGAGAAAGTGGCGGCAAATGTATGAGTCGTAAAAACTGCACAAGTCCTCATACTTACATTCTTTCACAATGTTTCCGGACTTAACCTGAATGTCTTCCACAATATCCTTCCAGTCCCTTTTCGATTTCTCTGTAAAGGAAATTTCGAGTCAGCTATTTTGGTACACTTTTATCACCTCAAATCAAAAATATAAAGCCGAAATGTTTTTTTTTATTTCGAGAAAAAAGTCAAAACAAAAAAAGTTAAACAAATGATGAAGCGTGGCGAAAGTGATCACTTGTGTAGTGTTCCGGTTGCCACAATCATATGCCATGATCTGAGTATATCATTATCCATGTTTTGATTTCTTCAATTATTTTGAATTTCGTTTTTATTTCTTATTTACATTCACTAAATACCCGAAGTTGCATGCAATTCTCGATATGTTAAATCATTACTGCGGGTCGGTAAAGTTCCCTGAAACCCACAACAAGCAATCACTTCTTCGCAACAAATACATTCTTTTGAAAATAAAGCAACTAATAAAAACGAATCTAATTGGATCGAAACCTAATCGTACGTTTATTTCAATTGCATTCTTAAAATGTAAAACCTTAATTTCGACGTCTTTAACTTACGCGGACAAAAACAGTGAAAAGTCGCCAACCGAAGCTTAATGGGAACACGAATAATTCGCCCGACATAACTATCTAGCTACCTCAAATGGATGACATTTTGTGCCTTTTTGCACGTCTATGGATTGATGTGTCCTTTGCACTTATTGGCCTGATATTCATGCACAGATGAATATTGATGCATTTCCAAAGGGTATTTTCTTCATAAAGCGAGTCAAAATATCAGATTTTTGATTTTTACATCTAAAACTCTGAATTCGTCACTCGGAATGCGGGAATTTTCCCGAAATTTTTCGAATATTCATATATGAAAATATTATTCAAATTTGAAAGGTGTCCGTTACTCTGTGACCTGCGAAGGTCACAAAGATCTTACTTCATAACTACAAAGTTGAAGTTGGATATTAACCGGACTGCTGGAAGCATCAAAATGGTGAGCTTGCACACTTATAACTTATTTCACAAACGTTCATTTCTCTGATTGGATAATACAATAATCACTAATTAGCAATAATTGTAAGTGAACTATTGGTTGTTGTATGCTTGTTAATTATTTCAATTGAAAAACGTTACTGAGAAAAAAACATATTTCCGAATCTTCCAACTCGAATTCATATGCTGCTCGAGCGGAGTTTTCAGAATCGTGAAACAGCCTCTGTCAGGATCTAAAACAATCTCTCGGTCCGATATATATGCGTATACTGGCGGTAAACCACACACAAATAACTTTATGTTTTAAGAAGGACAAGCTGTTTAGTGTCTCGTGACAATCAGATTAAAAATAATTGTCCGTGAGAAAAACCATCTGTGACCACATATACCTAACAACTTTTTTTGTGTGTATACGGTCCTTACGACTGCTTACCGCTACAAAAAGCTGCTGGTGGTCGAGGTTTCAGGCAAAAAGCTCTACCGCTTTGTTGGCAGTGCATTCTAAACAATTATTGGGAAAACCCAAAGACAATGGTTTAGCAAGACTTAATCATCCATTAAAAGTAATCAGTGTTGAAAAGACCCCATATCAATGAAATAATACCATGCGAAAAACTTGAAAACCAAAATGAGCTCACTCGTTTTCTCCTCGGTTTCAATATCCATCAAACTCCCCACAGCCAACACGTAATTATCCCAATTAGGATTGAATCCTGAGCAAGAGAGGGCATATGATATCATAACATTGTTCATTTCGCACATGAAAAAGGTTAAGAAAATTGAGAAACCTTATGGCCAATGCCAAAAAACAGTGCAATAACGAGAAGCGCGTGCAGCCACGAGTATGCCGTACGACCACGCCATTCCGCCGTTTTCCCAGTTCTCCTGTTGGGGATCCATCGCATGAAAATTGTGCTGTGGATCATGAAAGCACCCTGCTGTTTTGTTGGCCAACCTTTACGTTGAACATGCACAGGTGTAGCGTTCCAGTCCACAGCATTGTGACCCGCAATAAAAATCTCAACAAAGCCCTGCCGCCAGATTCTTCGAATTTGGCGCAATAATGTTCGGACTGACGAATGACTGAGAAACAGCCGAAGTAAAGGCCGGTCCTGGACAGTTACCTCTGAGAGTCCTATCTTGGTTAAAATAGTCTACAGCATGTTTTCCGGAGGTCATCAGCAAATCAGCCATTGGTAACTTCTTGGCATTGTGTTGAATGATTGGTTAGATTTCAAATGACCAGTCTAGGCGTGAATTATAAAAAGTTTGCGGATGTGTTTGCGTTTTAATAGGCGAATAGCAGTCTGTACGTTAACGACAATCAATTGGCGTGCACGAAGCAGTAGGTTGAGAACGAGCAATAGGCGATGAAGGTCGGTAGGTTCGGTAAGGTTTGGTTTTCCATTTCGTTATAAATAATAAACAAGGAACCGTAATCATCTGCAAAGTTGGCCTTAATCCACATGTAGAGAGGAATTTGGAAATCTTACCAAATGTTCATGTTTTTGCGCCATACAGTGCCGCGCAATGGACCGCAGTCTGACAAGGGATAGGTCTTGGTTGATAAAGTGGCAGCGGATTGATCTGACAAGGGATCGGAAGCCCGACCATTTGAGGGGTAATTTTGCTTGTAAGTAAAAATATTCGGAACGGAAACTCGTGAACACGCAACGGGAAGGTAAATCGCACCAGGATAATTTTCGAAGGGTATTCAAGTGGTGAACGTCTAAGTGTGGGCATAAAAGATTTTTCTTATATATCCATACTAGCCGGGCCATGCTCGGTGCTTCTCGGGCTGCCACTACACTGTTAACCACCGCTGTTACCACTTTCTACACACGGATACCACCACTTTAATCAGGACGACTCTTTCCGATGAAAGCGTTGACTTTCGTGGTAAGAGGCAGAAAAAGTTTCAGATCACAAAATGTGATGAACTTCAACACATGATATTTTTGATAGATATGTCCTAAGACTTTTGGTCTACCCTCTGCGGTGTCTGGTGTTGCCTGTCGGATACTTGAATGTTCCGTCACCGGCCGCTGTGCGTTCTTCCATCTCTTGAGTCTCTGTAAGCAGGTTGGACTTTCGTCTACCACATCTGATATTAACGCGAAATCACTTTTCTGCGCCTATCGCCATCTATGAACCGCGACAAAACCTTTTGCTTACCACGGAGTTTTGCAGAAAGGCAATTGCCATTCCGATTGTTACGCTCGCGTAACATTTTTGTTTGTAGATACAAAAACTGGTTCGTTTCACATTCTGGAATGGAGTTTACATCCGGCGATCGGCCCATCTGATCCCTGTTTGTTACGCTCACGTAACAATCGCCATACGGGTCCCCCACACCTCTTGCGTTCCGCCTGACATGTCATGAAAGAAATTCGGTTTTCTTATTCTGGTAAATGTGTGTTTATTGTCTCTGGCATCGAGGGACAACCTGTGAAGTGAGGAGGATCAAACCAAGGGACATGCTGGGGAGAGGCCCAACGAATCCAAAAATCAAAACCCCATCGGAAGCGCATCACGCGTTTTGCCAATGCAGTGCATTATGTTACGCTGGCGTTACAAACAGAGAAAATGCGATTTAAATGGAAGAACGCGATGCCGAACAGCAGCCGCCTTTATTTGCGAGTTTTGTGAATAATTGAGGATTTTCAAGCGTAACTTCGACATGATCGGCGGCGAGCTGCATGCAGGGCGCGGTGGACTTGAGAAATCTTCATATCACCCGCAGCTGTACCTCACTTGGCCCTCTTGCTTCACTGATAATTCCTGCATTCCAAAACCGATTCTCCATATATCTTTTGCACTTTTCAGGCCATTGCTGATGGATTTTCGAATTTTTTATTTTCGTTGAATGTGGGGGAATGATTGATCTATCCAATTCCGTGAAAACCCAAGAATTGATCTTTTCTCCCTTAAGGGCTGTGGTCACGTGACTGCCCTTAAGGATGTTACCCTGAGGTAACAATCGTCCGCAATAGGTTTTAATGAGCAGGCCCTTGTGCCTTTCATGGGCAAAAGTTGGAAATACGGGTCGGAAAAGCCTGATTCTGGTCCCGTGCGTGTGCTGCCCATATTTAAGCGAAATTGGCCATGCAGATCAGCAGATATCGTCTAACAAAACATTGGCTTCTCTTTTACACATAGAGATAGGTATAGGAATCGAATATGTCAGAAGTCAATTACGGGAAGCCTATACGAGTATATACCCTAATTTTTTCCAGGTGCGTTTTCCGGGGTTTGTCGGGGCAAATTCGACAAACGCGAAATAGCACTTATTTCTCGGCCGCCAAGGTTTCCGATTAAGTTTCTCCATTTCGGGGGTTATAAAGTTTTGGGTACCAATTGCACCTGAGTGATGTGAACAGGGATTGGACCGAAAAATTTTCTTTGTCAACGGAATGACGGCTGGAATTTCAAATTTAGTTTTGTTTTGTTTAGTTTAGTTTAATTTCATACATTTGCCATATTAAATGCAAATATCAAAAGCGGCAGCACATCAGATATACGATCTCACACAAGTTATGAGAATTCGATCATCAAGGAACAATAACAGAAAGAAAGACTAGCAACAAGGATGTTGATAAATTGAAAATATGCGACTAAATCAGACAAACTGAGGCACCGCGGAAAATTATTCAGGCAAAGCGTTAAGCTTTTGGAATTTTCTGAGGTTTAATGGATGTGACGCAGAAAAGAAAGAGAAAAGAAAAAACAAATTTTTGGCCTAAATTATGTCCACAGTTTCAAATTTTTATGAGTAAATTGCCCCACACGGGGTAGTTCGGGGTAATTTATCCCCGTGCATTATTTGCAGGTAAAGTATATAGGTGACACTCGTATGGTGACACTCGTATAGGTGACTCTCGTATAGGTGACACTCGTATGACACTCGTATGGTCCAGTTTCATATCCCGCCCTTTTGCTCCATTTGCCCCGTTTTTCCCAAGAACCTATATGCGGACTTGAGATAATTCTTCGCAATCGCAAGGAATAGCCCATGCTACGGTCTTTCAAATCCGCAATCGCACACGGCGCACACAAGAAAAGAAACCGAACGACACATTATCAGCCTGCCAATGCAATGCGGAGTCAACCCGTTTAACTTTGCCCAAGCATGTTGTTGCGCCCAGTTTTCGTGTGTTTAGTGCATATACAGGAAATGAAGGAAAATCGTTTCCATAACCATCTAGTCGCTTTTTCTTTCCGTATTTTTCCATGGTAGTCTGTAAACCACACATGCGTATAGCAATGGAAATAGCTAGAAAGCACTCGATTTTGTCGTCGTGCTTTTGTAATGTGCGGACGGGTTTACGTAAGTAAATATGCAGAAATAGGCGAATATCAATTACCAAAAATTTTACTCTAAAGAAATAAATATATACCGAAACAGAAAAAACACATTTATGATGAATACAATTCTATCGCCGCAACACTTCGTGCACAAAATTATGAGGCTCTTTAATTTTGTTTACAGTTGCCATCTGCGACAATCTTATCATAAACTATATATTCTAATGACAAAATCACAGGTCCTTTTGACGGTTTGTCGTGGTTCAGTGACAAATATGCCCACAGCACGTACACAACGAGATTTTCCTCAAAACATCTGCGTTTTTATTGGTTAGGTTGCGGTAGCAATTGAAAAAATTAGAACGCTGAAACAGGTTTTGTTTGTTGTGAGAATGGTCGCATTGGCCCCATACATGATGCTTGTGCCGCTAAAGTTAGGAAAATTATGTTAAAGTTAGGGAAAATTTGTATTCTTTACCCAGCAGATTTTCCACCTGGTTCTGGATTTCTTCCAGTCCTGAAGATTGCAAAAGATATCATTAACGTGAGGGATTTGATATGTCTCTATGTTATAGACGAATTTTACAATAATTTCTATTTCAGTTTTCGCATTTTTATCACTTTTCGATCCCTGCCTTCTATTTAGTTTTTACGATCTTTTCAACATCAACTGCAGAGAAGATTCCTTTGGTGTATCTCGCACAATGGTCAACCATCCTAGCAACGCATTATCAGTGTTCTAGAAATACCTAGTAAGCATGAGGAATTCTCTATCTCCGAGAAAAAAACGATCTCCTGGAACAAAATATAGCGCATCAGGGTTCAAAACGGACCAAATCCAAGCGGAACAAACGATTTAGTGTAAAGTTGAATTGGGACAACGATATAATACAAGCAAATTTGAAATGAATAAAGAAGGTACCTCTACTGTAAATTTGGACCGACAACATCTTGTGGAAATTTGTCCAAAAATGTGGACACAAGCAAAAATTACTGCTGCAGCAGAGAAAAACTTTAGTTCTGCTGTCCGTGGCTGACCTTAAATATCCGGCTAATGACCTTCAATTGCGGGTCAATGACCTGGATATCAGGATAACATCCAGGTTGAATAGTTTCCCGGACAAACAAGTCATTGATGCGTCATCGGTACGGCATCGCATCCGGGTGACAACTACGTTGCATTCTGGTTGTATCAGTATCATGGTCGGTGAGCAGCATGAGTCTCTGCATCATGGACCCCCGGTCATCCCTACGGTCGTACGTGAGGTTCCCTATAGTCCGCCTCCAGCAGTGGAGTTTCGGGGACGGGAACAGTATCCGGATCGTTGACCCGGACACTCGCTTGTCAGTGTCAATATTGCCTCGCGATCAACCGGATCCCCACGCGTTGCTCTAGCTATCCCGTTATGGTAAGCCCTCCCCTCGCCGCGTTGGGTTCCATCTACGCAAGGGTGTCATGTGCCAACCGTATGGCTCAGCTGGGGGTCCCTTCCGCGCTTTTCAAACGCACTAAGGTGCCAGGCGTAGCCATTTCCCGCCCTCTGACTAGTGTGCTAGTCACCCATCTCTACCCTATACAGCGTTTAACCTTTATAAGGAAGTGCCACAGCAGGTTTTTATTTATTCGAATATTTAAGAACCACAGTTGGTTGGCAATATTTCTGCTCAGCTGCTGAGAATAGTTGGAATAGAATAGAAATCATCGTGTGGAAAAGTTTGCTTAAACGTATGAGAATCCGTATTACGTTCCCGTGGTGCGTAGGCAACTTTAGACTATTCAATATTTGAGACTCCGAAGGTCATCTTTACCGTTCTGAGTATGGACAAACGATTATCAAATTATATTTTCGCAAAATTTTGTTTTTACGGTTCGCCCTCAGAATTCTACGCGTAGTCGTATTTTCCAAGGGGGGGAGAGACTGGGGTCTCTGAGGCGGGCCTCCGGCCTTTCACCTCACTCATCGACGTGTCCGGGTTCGCGCTTATGCGTGACCGTGTTCACCGAAGTGCCCGCGGATGTCACGCAAGTGCAGCGAACCCGGGGCATCACCCAGCGGAAAGAGGCATACAGTTAAAATTAAAGATATAGGAAAAGGTGGGAGATAAATAAAAATACAAGGATGGGTAAGGATGGGAAGTAGGAGGGGAAGGGATACTCTTTCCACTAGTGACAGGCTGGAAGGTTGTCCTGTCACTAGTACTCACCCGCTGGATACTACTCATGCTGTCCTTTCTCGTAGGAGTGGGCGCTCCTCAAGTCCGGCAGCAGCCTAGGCACCAGCCATCCTGAGCGCCCCTGCGCTCGTCGAACCTGCTGGCAAGGCAGGGGTCCACCTATTCCATCATGGGGACTGTTAGGAACCGGTTTGCCGGTCAGTCCCAGCCTCAGGAACAGGGGTGCTTGCGGATGAGCTTGGAAGGGTCAGCCCCTTCATCCTTGCCTTGCCCAGGCATGGAATCCGAGAAAGACCCATGCTCACACAGCCGCCAGAGACTCCCGAAGGGCACTCTGGGACGCTGATGTGAGTAAGTCACCATACGTCCCACCATGGGGATGAAGGGCCCTGCGACCCCGTATGGTGACACCAAACCAGGTGGGCTGTTTTGCCAGACAGCCCGGTCCTGGCTTGAGCACTTCTGGCGTCTTCCGATGACTTCTGACGATCTTCGGCGTTCTCTCGGTGCAGCTGTCTCGACTCCAGGGCCCCCCCGAAGGCTGGAGGAATTCGTGTCTCCGATTGATCAAACCTCCGTCCATCTTCTGTGACCGCCGCCTCCGCCAGAAGTACTCTTTCCAAGCCCATCCATGTGGACGACCGACGTAGCGACGAACAGATCCAGATCTGAGGCGAAATCGACGACCAGGAACCGACGACCGACGACCGACCAGCGTATTTTCCAAGAAATCTTTTCCAGAGGTTTTATTAACCTTTAGAGGTCTCCGCTCTCGCAGTCATGGGTGCCCGAGAATCTTTAGATTCAATTCGACTAATTTTCATTCAATACGTTAAAAATGAGGAGAAACGAGGTATTTGTCAGGGTATGCCTGTTCAAACTTACGGAAAAGCATCGAGTGAATCAGGTAGGTTCTGATGCGGGCATAGTGTGTTTCATGGGAAGACGTTTCAGCGAGGTCACTGACTAGGCAGTATGTTGTGTGGTTTGCGGAGGTTACCCGCACTGTCACCCTTTCAAGGAGCAAAAGACTGCTAGCAGGCAAAGATTAAGCCATGGTCAAATCTTGTCTGACGTGTGGCTCGGAATAATTTAAAGGTAGCTCCACGCAGAAGAGAATGGCAGAGGGCGCGAATTAATCGATCCAGAAAACTGCAAAGAAGATGAGGATGATGCAGAAAAGGTGTGGGCGAGGGTATGAGTTGAAGAGATACGGGAAACTGGCAAATTACCCGGGGTACCCAGGCAATTCAGAATCAGCAGAACCAAGAGCTCCATGACAATCTCAAGCCAATCAAGAAAAAGAGTGTCTGGTTCGGTAAAAGGCGAAAGTCACCGTTTTAAATTTAAGGATCTCGTAAGTATTGGATCTTGATGACAAGAGAATCAAAGTTGATCGAACGAACACAGTGTTTGAACAGTGTTCGATGGGGGATTGTGTAATTTAGTCTGGTAACAGTTCCAAAGACCTGTCTACATGTGGATTCGGCAATTTCGCGCACGTATGCTATTCCTTATTCGCAATTAAAGCTAACCAAACCTGACCTAACCTCTCACCGCCCTTTGCTAACCCAGCCTAACCTACCCTAACCTAATCTTCTTTGGCAAAGTCCGGAGAGGTTAGGTCAGGTTTGGTTAGCTTTAATTGCGAATAAGGAATACCACACGTCCGCGAAATTGCCGAATCCACATGTAGACAGGTCTTTGGAACTGTTACCTTTAGTTTACAGACCTAACGGATCGTTTTGAAGCAACTCGTTGATAGATTCGATCGCTAGTAAAGAAATGTTTATGCATTTGCATTGAGCCGATGTCGCAAAAACCGAATTGCATTTATTCAGTGTTCCTCCCACTCAGATGAGAATTATTGAGCATATCACGTATTCGAAAATTCACTGCATGCCATCCTCCTAGGGAATCCAGTGGAATTGGGTGTTCCTGGCCAGCTGGACCATTACACTGATATGACCCAGATGATGCTTCATCTTGGCGTGAGAGAAACGTTGATCGATTCACGAACTGAAATTGCCTGTTGAATTAGTAATAACAAAAGATTCGTTTTGTCTGTTTGCAGCGCACTATCGAGGCTAAGTCAAATTATTGCTTGATGCGAGTCTCATTTCGTAAGACCAGGCTTATTCCAAAAACTCATAATAATTATTCTGCACCTGCGAATGCCTCATGGCTTGTGGCAGGGGAAGTTGCAGTGTTACTGTGGTCGGTTTGGCTGGGATTTCGGCGGGGACCGGCATACACTTTTCAGTGCAACTGCTCATGCTCCACGCCGCTCCAGGCCGACCACAGCCATCCGTTCTACCAGTTTTCCGGCTATTGCCAACCCGCAGGATTACCGGACAGCACTATAATGGAAAGTGTGTGGCTTCTGTGTATTGTGACCTGCCAAGCCTCCGGTTTGGACCTGGAACTAGGTGTTCTTTAACGTGCACAGTGTGATGCTGTACACGGGACCTCCTGTTTAACGTCCCATCCGAAGGAGACGAGGGACTTGGCCACTAAGCCCCCTTCCAGCAGCACAACCAGGGGTCCAAGGGTGGTCTCCCATCCAGGTACTCTCCTGGTCCAACGTTGCCTAACTTCGGTGTTCTGATGGGAACCGGTGCAAGCCACGTGGTATGCGCTGCTGGCTTGTAGGGATATGCCAGCGAAAAGAAGAGAAAAAAAAAGTTCAGAGTTTGTTAGGGAGATGGTAATAGCTGGTGGTTCCAAAATTTTTTTTTATTTGATATCGGTCAAATTTTATTTGGTTTTGAATTTTGTGCATTTTGTAGATATCGGGTAGAGCGTTAAATTCACATTTCATGAAAATCAAAATAAAAAATACAAAAAATTAAAAAAATCAAAACCAAATAAAAATATAACTAGCACATGCAAAGCCTTCCACCGCTTTGACCTACGATTGAAGCTATGGACAAATGCTGTAGTAGGAGGATGTCTCGGCGCGGAAGAATGAGCTCCAAGCAAACCGCAACCAGTCCCTTATCCACTGATCCCCAATCCATGCATATTTGGGCTGCTGCTTAGAAAAAACGGCGCTGGTAGAGTTGCATAAAGCGCTGAGGTGTCGCTTCGACCGGTTGGCCATAA
>JASGXE010010104.1:0-35370 GCA_030068105.1 Sinentomon sp. SZTP_YWyxl
TCAACGTTCCGACACTGACCTTTCAAACTGAAATATATTGTTGGTGTATACGTACAATGCGCTTAAGTCGAGAAAATTTTGTGACTGGTTCACAAATCTGGAGTGTGAAAAATTAGTTGCAATTGCTGATTTTATTTTCGCCCAGTTCGACTAATTTTTGGTTTTTTTTGTGTGTGTTGGAGCTGCAGGATGCTCCTACGATAGGTCCATCTACTGCAGTCTTTTGGGACACCACACAGACTAACTATCTCCCCGATTTGGGGCGATTGGAGGACCCTTCAGTCAAGGGTTTTTGAGACACCTTGTTCGTTGGAAAATCCGTGTTTCGATTTCAGTTTCTTGTATGGGTGTTCGCAGTTCAATGATTTCTCCGACGGATTAATTCGCTTCGGGAAATACCTAATCCGGGGGCGCAGTCAGAGCCGGAATTAGGGCGCCTTTCGTTCCTGAGGTCAATCGGTAGTGTCTAAGGATTTTGTTATTCGAAGAATGTGGTTCGATAAACAGAATGTGGTCTGCAAGGTTCTCCCAGAGACTGAAGTCCGTGTCACGAAACTAATCTTTCGAGAATATTCCCCATTGTTGCAATCACCCTCAGGTCCAACTCAATAATAGCCAATTCAAAAGACGAATTCATCTTTGCCAACAATGGAAAGGAAACAAGTGTTGTGCATGGAAATTAAATTTTCGCAACACATCTATATCCATTGAATTGGCTATTGTGTTGTAGGTACCTGAGGGTGAGCTGCAATGGGAATTACGGCCGCTTGATCTATTTTAAGATCACACACAAACCGAGAATCCAACAGAACGGGGATGAGAGTGAATCCCATTAAAATATTCCGAAAAACTTTTATTTCTGCCGATTTGACAGTTTCTAACCGGTCTGTCATATTTCTGAAACGATTCTGATTTCCATCTGAGCATTCTTGAGAGTATTCTCTGCATCTCTTAAAGTGGAATGAGGAGTGGAATTGAAAAACCAGACACGCATGACAGAAAACGTGCCTTTCGAGAAATGTCTCTTATCCCGTGTATAGTGATGGCGGAATCAATGTGCTTACTCATACATGTAAAAGTTGCAACTGTTCGCATTTTCGCAAAAACTCAATGCAGCAGAAATTAAAGATCCTCTTTTATCACCGAAGTCAAAACCTGACAGCTCCAGAAAGTTCTGTTGAAATCTGGCGCTTTAATTTCTGCCGCCTGCATAAGAGTAAAAAGAAAGAAAGAAAATGTTTCGGAGTTAAATGGGAAAAACACATTGTAATGAGGACATTCATTACGCTGCAACCTCTTATGGCCCTGCGTGGTCCTTGTGGTCCTTCTGGCCCCGTTTTCTCTTATGCAGGGTCCTTATGTGGCCCTTCTGCATCAAACTTCTTGATGAGGCAATGGTCTGTACAGGAAATAAGAAATTGGTTTTCACTTCAAATCAAATTATTGGGTTTTAATTTAATATTGGGCCTTAGGAGATTGCTTTTTCCCTTCCATGGAGCATGGGTATGACGGGTTTCAATAAGACAAAAGAAAAAATAGGAAAACATGATTTGAGTAATAAAAACACGCAGTCTGTTTCCCAGAGTTGCGGCTCATAGAGACACAATCTATAGGTTAACAGAGCTTCAGGTTTGGGTTCTGTGAAGGATATAATACGAGTCAGACAAGGGAAAAGGTCAGTTCGACTCGAAGAGAGAGTGCATACCACCACACTGATTCGACGATTCGGGTGAACTGGCTTATCGTGCCCCTATATACAGGGTGATTCAGTAGAGCCGCCCCAAAATTGAGATATTCATTTCTCGCGACATGCTTGTCAGAGAATGTTGCTGTTGGCAAGTGATTGTATCGCCATCGATGGTACTTTTTAAAAATGCCAGTTTCTTTTGTCCAAGCCCACCCCTTTACGGTGAAAACACGAGGGGTTGTTTTTCGGCAAACCATCCCTAGCATGAAACAAGCATATTTCGGAGGGGTGAAAACTTCACGATCGGTTTCGGTGGAGCATGGACAACAACTTTGTAATTTGAACCAAAGTTCCATGACAAACCGTTAAGGAGTTACAGCGATCTTCCTTAAAGGGGTTGTTTGGTTATTCTGTTATTTTTGCTTTTACCCCTGGGGAACGGGAGCCACGACTCGCACCCCAATTTTTTCACTTGTTAGCTCATTTTTATCACTCCATTGATATTTTGCGATAACTCGCGTTTAATTTGGCCGGACAGAAGTGACACAGCAATAAAACCACCCTTAGGCCTATAAGAAAACAGAGGGGTGCGGGGGGATGAAACCATCCCAAACGGGTTCGCAGGAGCAGGCATTACAACTTTGTAATTTAAACCTCGCATCTCCGAAGAACGGTCAAAGAGTTATTGAGATCACCCGAAACCACCCCTTCAAGAATTGGCATGAAGGGGTGAACTAAGAAAAAATCATCGACATTTTATGATACCCCAAACGAAGGCGAGCAAATTATTTGCTGGCACCAACATGCTCCGAAGAAAGGTTTACAAGATATAAACATTTCAATTTTGGGGCGGCTCTACTGAATCACCCTGTATACATATGTATACGGAGCCATTCTGAATACCCGGGCCACAGGCGAATTTTGTCAGACTTTTAAAGCACGGGGCAATGTAATTCCCAATTTCGCATGCGCCGCAAAACACATAACATGAAGGAATGAATTTAACAGCGTTTACCAGATGGGGAATAACATTGCACCGTGCTTCAAGAGTCTGACAAAAATCTTCCATGGCCCGGGTATTTTGAATGTCTGAGTATATGAATACCACCTCGCGATAAAACAACGCAGAACAGGAAAAAATTCAGAGGTAAAAACGGTCGATCGAACAGGCCCATCCTGTCAGGTTTTCGCATGGAACTTTCCTCGGTGAAGGATCTGGGCGCAGTCTTGTTGGGGTATCCGAGGGGCATGTTTACACGCAACAGACATGTCATATATAGCAGCAAGCGTTTTGTGCAAGCATGCTCGATTGGGGCGCCATTCTCGCAAGAAAAACCCGAATTGTGTATTGTTCAATAAACGCATGGGTTTATTGAACCTGACTAAACTCTGTTCCCGACCCTATCCTCCCTCTCGGGAGTTAAATGCTCGCTTGGGGCGCCTGCCTGCCATCTGATGTTGGTATCTCTTGTGTAAACATGCGTTCGGGGGCCAGTTTGCAAACCGGCCCCCGGACACCCCAACAAGCTTGCCCCCAGCGAGCATTTTTTTCTCCGAGAGAGGACAGAGGGTAGGGTAAGGTTCAGCTAGCTTCAGGTGAGAAAAGATATTATCTTATCTTGCGAGAACAGGGCCCCAATCCAGCATTCTTGCACAAAACGTTTTGTGCCATCTAAAGTCGCGGCAGGGCATGTAAAAACGTGTCCGCGGGACAGAACGCCCAACAATTGGGGTCTGAGATTGCCCCAGCGGGCTTCCAATGGACATAGCAATCGGTGGGGGTCTGAGGGTGCAGTCCCCCATCAGAAGCTGAAGAAATCCTGAAAGTTTGGGGTGCATTTTAGCTGCAATATGGGTGCTTCACAAACGCCAAATTTCCGACCATTGCAAACCAAAAGCACATGTCATGGAGGGACAAGCGACCCGCTGGGGCATTTTCGACAGTGGGCAGTTGCCCCCGGAAAGATGTCCCCGCTCTCGAGGTCCGTCCTTTTGAGTCGATTATGCTTCAGTCGACAGATGAGGCAAAATCTCTGTGTTTGCGTCAAGTTAAAACGAGCTGTTATCTCTTTTCATTTCCCTTTGGCAAAGCAGTCGCTCAGAACAAGTTGCGTACGAGCTTTAAAAAATAGTGTGCATGTCGTCCCTGTGTCACCTAAAAGGCGACAATTCGACCAAGGAAAGCCGACCTGCTGCACTGCAAGCTGGTATTATTTATCTTTCTGAACGTTCGATCAACAACTTTACTCTTCGTTTTCAAATAAATTGAACTGTTTCCACCATGATGTCAAAATGCGATCAACAGATCATTCCGTTATTCGACTTAGCACAGCGACCTTTCATACGCAGCTCCACCGGCTGAGCCTAAAATTATTGTAGCGCGAACTTCATGGGACGTTTTCCGTGCCTTGTAGACGGATACCAAGCAGAAGGTTGACAGCAAGCCATGGGTATACACCTAACAGTAGGTTGGCAACAAGCACTTGGCAGTGAGGGTAGGGGTAGGTCAGGTTTTCTGGGTTTAATTTCGATAAAAGGACAGACAGAACATCAACCATACATTACGGAAGTTATTCGCCAGAGAACGGTGATTACCAGCAATATTTTGCAAAAGCTCATGTCAAGTAAAATCATGGAACGGTCTGTAGGTATACCTTCACCTTCCAAAACCTTTTCTTCATTTCATCCTTTACACATTCTTGTTGAAATGACAAATGCTGAAGCAAGAAGTTCTGTTCTCCCTTAAACGTGAGAGAAGAAAACGTGACGGAAAATATAATTGGTTTTAAGTCCATGGCAATAAAACAGCTCTTTTTCCTTCGCCGTTGTCGACGGTGATAAAAGCCAGAAATGCCATTCGACCATTCAGTCCTCTGAATCTCGTTTTACTTAAGGCTATTAGCGAAAATGAAGCGCTCTGCCATAGCAGACTTTAGGCCGATTTTGGTTCGGTAAGTACTGTTATAGCCGAGTGGGGATTGCAGTTCCGCAAACTTGAGACACAGACCAGAAAGGACTTGCGAGTATAAAGCGCAATTGTACAAATTTTAATGTGCCGTTCATGCCCTTTCGTTGGGGTGGATAATTCGCCCAGTGGAAATGGTTCGGATTTCAGTGGTTGTAAGGCATCAACGGACACGGAATATGCTGTTTGCACGAAGCGAGCACTTTGGATTTCGCACACATCAGCCGAAGTATCCCAAAATGGACTGCACAAATCCACTCATGATTAAATAGCACTTTCTTGGTATGTGTGAAAGTTTTTGGAGTATCTTAATTTTGTGCACTTTCATCGTGCACGCACTCCAGCAAAACGTGCTGGAAATCCCGAGTTTCGGAACATGTGGTATTCTAAAAAGTACAAATTTAAGTGAAGTGCCTACCCTATTTAGATGACTTTTCACAAAATCCCATAATCCACAACAAAACCCCAGAAAGACGGTCAATGCTCTGCGTTGCGTTTTTATCTAAATGCCAATTAACTTTTCCCACAAGCGGTGGCGGAATTAATGTACGCATATGATGTAAAAATTTGCGACTGTTCAGATTTTAGCAAAAACTCCATGCTGCAGACATTAAAGATCCGCTTTTTTTAACTGTGGTCAATTGTGTGGTCAATTGTGGTAATTTAATATTATAACTGTGGTCAAAATCTGACATCTCGAGAAAGCTCTATTGAAATCTGACGCTTTAATTTCTACCGCCTGCATAAGAATGAAAAGAAAGAAAAAAAAGCTTGAGGCAACAGTTAAATGGGAAAAACACATGTATGAGTGCATTAATTCCGCGCCGCGACAATACAATAATGACGTTTAAACCACAGAGTATCAGATTTAGGTAAGGCGAAAGGGACATTGCAGAATTCGCAAAGCAACACGAACGGTCATTATGTTGGCCCTTTCTTATACGTATTGGGCCCGTTGGTTTTGGCTACAAAAGGAATAATCTGTCGGATTTGCCAAACAGGTTAGGTTGGTTAGACTGGTCAAGTTAGGGTGTTAGGCTGGTTAGGTTAGGTGAAGTTACATTTATTTTGCTATAATGTCTATACAGGGTACCCCAAAAGTCCCTGGCCATAGGAAAAACGCAAATTTGTCGTTTTTGTCATATTTTATTATCTGAAACTTTTTCTGGCTCTGACATCGGATGTCAAGGCTTTGTTAGGATATTTTAGTACCGAATAAAGTGGTGTCATCCGTGGTGGGAGTTAGAAAAAGTCGCAAATCACAAAAATTGATAAAAACAGTTAATTTAATTTTTTATATGGTCAAAGACTTTTGGGCTACCCTGTATAGACATCATTGCAAAATAAATGTAACCACCATAATATAGCATAATAAAAATTATTTAGGCGAGCTTGCAAGCCCTTTACTGGTAGCTTTTGCATTCATTGTGTACACGATTGCAGCCGAACGCAACGTGCAATCTTAACCAAATTTGGCAGGGAGTAGTGTCCGGCGAATATCTTGGATGAGTTCGAAGATGGGCATTTTCGTTCAACCCCTTAGACTGTAAATGGGGTGCGAACCCCCCGATAGAAAAACGTAATTTGTAGCGGAACGCAGCGTCCAAGTTTGACCAAATTTGGCAGGAAGTAGTGTGCAGCTAATGCCTTGGACGAGTTCGAAGATGGGCATTTTCGTTCAACCACTTCAACTGTAAATGGGGTGCAAACCCTCCGATAGAAAAACGTTATTTTCGGCGCACGCAACGTCCAATTTTAACCAAATTTGGCAGGAAATATCAAATTTGTCTCCGGCGAATATCTTGGATGAGCTCGAAGATGGGCTTTTTCGTTCAACCCCTTCAACTGTAAATGGGGTGCAAACCCCCCGATAGAAAAACGTTATTTGCGGCGGCACGCAACGTCCAATTTTAACCAAATTTGGCCGGAAGTAGTGTGCAGCGAATGTCTTCGATGAGTTCGAAGATGTGCATTTTCGTTCAACCCCTTCGACTGTGAATGGGGTGCGAACCCCCCGAATGAAAAACGTTATTTGCAGCGGCACGCTACGTCCAATGTTAACCAAATTTGACAGGAAGTAGTGTCCGGAAAATATCTTATGGTTAAATTCGGAGATTGGAATTTTCGTTCAACCCCTTCGACTATAAATGGAGTGCGAACCCTCCATAACAAAAAAGTGATTTGCACCGGAACGCAGCGTCTAATTTTAAACAAACTTGGCACACAACAAAATCCGGTAAATGTCTAGTCTGGGAACGAAGATGGGAATTTTCGTTCAAGCCCTTCGAGTGTTAATGGGGTGCGAACCCCCCGAAGCATAAACGTTGGCCAAAATTGACTAAAAACCAAAATTTGCACAAGGAAGTATCCGGCAAATATCTTGGCTGAGTACGAAGATGGAAATTTTCGCTTAACCACTTTGAGTGTAAATGGGGTGCGAACCCCCCGATACAAAAAAAGTGAATTGCGGCGGAAAGCAATTTTTTACCAATATTGGCATGAAGTAGTATCCGGCAAATATCTTGGCTGAGTACGAAGATGGGAATTTTCGCTCAACCTCTTTTGGGTGTAAATGGGGTGCGAACCTCCCGAAACAAAAAAGAGAATTATAGCGGAACGCAATTTTAACCAAAATTGGCATGATGTTGTGTCCGGCAAATATCTTGGCTGAGTGCGCAGATGAGAATTTTCGCTCAACCCCTTTGAGTGTAAATGGGGTGCGAACCCCCCGAAACAAAAAAGTGATTTGCAGCGTCCAATTTTGCCAAACTTTGGCACAAAGTATCCGGCGAATGTCTTGGATGAGTGCGAAGATGGAAATTTTCGCTCGACCACTTTGAGTGTAAACGGCATGCACACCCCCGAAACAAAAAAAAAGTGAATTGCAGCGGAACGCAATTTTAACCAAAATTGGCATAAGGAAGTATCCGGCGAATGTCTTGGATGAGTACGAAGGTGGGAATTTTCCCTCAACCTCTTTTGGGTGTAAATGGGGTGCGAACCTCCCGAAACAAAAAAGAGAATTATAGCGGAACGCAATTTTAACCAAAATTGGCATGATGTTGTGTCCGGCAAATATCTTGGCTGAGTGCGCAGTTGAGAATTTTCGCTCAACCCCTTTGAGTGTAAATGGGGTGCGAACCCCCCGAAACAAAAAAGTGATTTGCAAAAAAGTGATTTTGCCAAACTTTGGCACAAAGTATCCGGCGAATGTCTTGGATGAGTGCGAAGATGGAAATTTTCGCTCGACCACTTTGAGTGTAAACGGCGTGCACACCCCCGAAAAAAAAAAAAAGTGAATTGCAGCGGAACGCAATTTTAACCAAAATTGGCATAAGGAAGTATCCGGCGAATGTCTTGGATGAGTACGAAGGTGGGAATTTTCGCTCAACCTCTTTTGAGTGTAAATTGGGTGTGGAACCCCCGAAACAAAAAAGTGATTTGCAGCGTCCAATTTACCAAAATTTGGCACAAGGTATCCGGCAAATGTCTTGACTGCGTACGAAGGTGGGAATTTTTGCTTGACCACTTTGAGTGTAAATGGGGTGCGAACCCCCCGATACAAAAAAAGTGAATTGCAGCGTCCAATTTAACCGGTATCCGACAAATGTCTTGGATGAATACGAAAATGGGAATTTTCGCCAACCCCTTCAAGTGTAAATGGGGTGCGAACCTCGAATAACAAAAAACCGATTTCCAGCTTAATGTAGCATCCAATTTTAACCAAATTAGCTAGGATTTCTCAAGAGATCAGCTGGTGCTTTTCAAGCTGATCTCTTGAGAAATCCAAGCTTGTCGAAGGGGTTGTTGTTTTTAGGTCGAAAATCAAAACGACTATAGAGCATATTGGTTCGGGGTTCAATGCTCATGGTCAATTTCTTTTGGTCAAGATACTTTTTTACATTGAGCGCCGCTGATCTTTGGTGGCCCCAACTACATCATTTATGACTTATGAGGTTATTTGCCGATGCGAAAGCAAGGCAAGAAACTGTGAATGTTAGTCCTTTGCTCGCTGCCTTTTGTGTTTATGAAAGTGCCGATAACTTTGTCCAAAAACAATGAAAGATGTTTTAAAATATAAAGGTATTTGGTTTGGTTATACGAATTTCAGCACAGGGGCAGTCCAGTCCCTCAAGTTTATGGACAAGCGCTGTAGTGTTAAACAGAAGGAAATGTGTGATTACTTTGATAATGTTTACCACAGTTATCCTGGATTGGAATTAAAGGTTTCGCAAACACTCATCACACATCCGTGTCTTTTTGAGGTTTTTTTTTGGTATGTGTGTCACATCATGGGATTTCCTTTTTTATCACTCTTCTCGAGAATTTTTCGTGGTAGGAATTGACAATGCACGATAATAATTGTTTTTTTACATGCCCAAGATTTGCAATTAAAGACATTGAAGTTCAAGAGAATGAAATTGAAAAGCATTGAACTGGATCACCTGGTTTGGAAATCATTACTCTTTATGATATTGCAGCTGACTTTCATAAAAAAGAGATATATACGCAAGGAGAAGAACAACGGCAGGGGGTCGTGTTTTGCACAAATTTAAAGAAAATAAAAAGGGAAAATGATAACAGAAATAATAGCAATGAAAGCAATGACCATGGACACCTGCTTGTTTTCGTTTGGGAATCGAGACGTTGAAAGAAAAATTTGGCATGTGACGACATTGAATGTCTCAGCGTTCTTGAAAAACGAAAACTCGAAGATTGAGATAACAAATTAGACGAACATTTAATTTTCGGAGTCTGGCGGGATATGCCCCCATCGAAAAGTTTGTTTTGTTCTGGGCTGCGGTGGATGTGGCACAGTACGGTTATTGAAGCTATCTAAAGGTGAAGCAAGTTGCTTTTCGCTTGATGTTCAACTATGCACCCAACCTCAAAGTTCACGTTCAGTCGAAATGTTTTGCCGTTTAATGCAATAGGAATCCAAAAAAAACGGAACCAATTTTATTTATTCTGTTTGATGAAGCATGATTTTCGGTGCAATTTCCTGAATTAATCTCCAGACGCTTTCATGAGTCAATCCAGGCATTTCATATTCATTTGAGGGAATATTTGTTTATTTTTGGAGACATTAAGCAACTTTCTCCGTTTTTGGAAACAGCACTGAAACTGGAATCCATCGGCTACCGATGCCATAAAGCCAATAAATGAAAGTGCAAGGCATTCTCTTTCTTTTTCAAAAGGCAATCTGGATCGCCTGAAAATTGGATCGCCTATCCAACGGAGAAACAACCGAACAAGATTGGGAACCGTTATGTGCACGAACATTGATCTTCCTTCATCTTTCTTGGAAAGTTGGAAAATTTTTTATTGAAAAGTTGACGAGTTCAACATTTTGTCATTGAAAATTTTGAACGAACCTGTTACGCTGATGCCGATCATTGATCAGGCTGAAGGCTCAGAAAGGGTTATTCACACATCAGTTTGTGCACGGATTATGTCACGATGGTCCGAGAAAAGTATAAAAACCGGAGTTCTAGGAACGGTTAACCTCCACACGCTTAAAACAACAAGCTCGCCTACTACGCGCAAAGTTTACTTTCACGCGTTCCTAGTTATTCTCAAGATATTACAAGCCACGTCAAAGGGTTAAAACTGTATAACAGTGAAATCAACGATAAAAAAAAAGAATCGACTAATAGGAAAATATTACGGTGCGTGACAGGACAGAAGTATGCAAAAGGAGAGGAATGTCCACTCTGCATGGCGTGCAGCGCTTGCAACAATTAAGCAGGCCCACAAGTTATTGGCGTTTTAGATAAACTCTTTCCACATATACGTGAGTGACTGAAATTGGACAGAAAAAAACTGTGAGCCGATGTCATCGTGTGTCCTTTCAGGGCCATGAGTAAACTGGTGAAAAGAGTGACACAGTGGCTGGAAAAATTGTATCAAAGTAGAAAAACGGACACGTGTACGCTGGCGCTAAAAACTATCCTGCGTGGATACTTGCCGCCGAAACGAAGCTTCGGATGGGTTCGAATGAGATGGGATGAATGCCTCGGGAGTTCCTGGAAGATGTTAGATGGGATTTGAAAGAGGTCTGGCATGGCGCCAGCGATTGCGAAACGAGAGCAAATCGCACAAGGGCCTCACCGGACTGCCCGCCCCGGCAGATAAATCAAACAGCCCATGCCTCCGGCTTTATTTTTTTGCCCTGGTTCCCAAACGCAGCAGCATATCTGGTTGTTTCGTTGCACAAATTTTGTTTATGAAACCCGGTCTTTTTGACAGGTGGGGCTGGATTTCAAATATCGGATGTCCTGATGGATGGATTTTGGCACGGACCCATACATACGTACCTACGGTTCTTCGGAAAACAACGAATTTCCTTCAGGGATGAAAAAATTCTGTTTTTTTCGTCTGCAAGTTCTCAAAGCCTTCATACAGAGCTTATGAAAAGACTTCGAACATAGGCGATATTTTAGAAGACTTATTTATCAGCGGCCATCTAATTTCAACAGGGTTTGGTGCAACTTCACGCCTCACACGAGTGCCATGATGTTTTGCGGCGCATGGTGCCACTGATTCTTGTAATGAATTCCTGTGTTCGAAGACTTTTGATAAGGCGTGTATACAACTCGTATATTTATTTGGTTGCAACTTCTGTGGCCTATATACAACAGGCTTAATGAGATGTTAGGCTCAGGTGGAGAATCCCCAGATCCCCAGAGAAGGTTGTACGCAAGTAGAAGATAGGTATTGACTCTAGAAACTTCTCAGTTCCCCCACCCACCACTAACCAGAACGTATTTCGTCTGCGAATACCCACAATATAATAAGGCTGGGCGAAGAATACACCAATTCCTGTATTTGAAAGGCGTTGAACAATACTGCGAGAAAATGGCCACGCCGTCCGAGCAGCAAGGATTCCATCGAACGGGGTCCGTCCGTCCACGAACTTATACGAGCTACAAGACCCCTTTACATCGTATACTTTGTAACCGCTCTGAGTTTGTAACTTTGTAACTTTCTAACTTTGTAACTTTCTAACTTTGTAACTTTGTAACTTTGCAACTTTGCAACTTTGCAACTCTGTAACTTTGTAACTTTGTAACTTTGAAGCTTTGTACCTTTGTAGCTTTGTACCTTTGTAACTTTGTAAATTTGTAACTTTGTAACTTTGATGGAAGCTCCGAGTACTTTCACGTATCCTTTGTCATTGAGTCCAACTTTGTTCGAAGAGAAAGTTACCGTCGATGTGGTTCTCCATAGAGATTGATAAAATCGCAAATTTGTGTCATTATAGGCTAACCTAAACCAAACTATTTGGCCAATTTATTTTGCAACATGGCAACATAACTAAACTAGTTTCGTAGCAAAAGAGTTCTGTTGTCACATGTCTGCAATTTGGATTCGGCTTTTGTTGCTTTGGAAGTCAAATTGTGTTTCCTTGATTGATGATTCCAATACGTGACACGTGGAATCGGCGGCCGTTCGGTTAGCGTTGATTTTATCTTGCGGTAATCTTCGGTTGAAGGCCGGAATGCTGAAGACCGGAAGATGACCTGCAACTTCATCTCCCAGATTCTTGATTTCTTTGCCTATCGATTCAACAGGTCAATAAGGATGTCTTTCTGGTTTCTTTCTGGCTGAAATAATCTATTTTCATTAACTTCTGGGATGTTTCTTTTGTTGCGGGGTTTTGTTGTTGATTTTCCTGATATACCTATCAAAGTTTCATGTTTTTGGGGTCGCATTCTTCGGAGTAAAAGGGAATAGCTCTCTCAAGTAACTTGCCTTCGCGGTGAGAGCCACGAAGCTTCCGTTTTTCAAAATATTCCACCCTTTATTGATTTTGAATTGCGTTCCCATTAACCTGTCCTTTTCCTGCATACATGGTATTTCACATCAAGAAAAAATATATTTTAAATCGCGTGTGTGGGCATTTTAAACCTAACATTTTCTGAGCGTTCTGCGCAGGAATCTATATCGTATACTCGTATTTCAACAAAACTGAAGCCGCCATAACAATACTTTGTTGCAAGGATCTACCAATTGACACACCCTTTATCTAACGTCCATTTTACTTTACAACCCCTTGGTTTCAATCCAGAAGTCGAGTATGCAGAAAGGGGGCCGGGGTAACCGCAGAGCCGTTTACGATAATGATGGATTGCCATGCGGCCAAAAGCGAAATTCCAAGCATGTTTCCAATATTTGCAACATTTCTTGCCAAAAACTGACATACTGCCGCCGCACATGCCGTTATTGGCTATTGGTTGAATAGAGTACGATATATTTTTTTATTAAAGCTTTAAGATAAATATCGATTTTGAGTGCTGGAACCGTGGTGGACAGGGTGCGTTAGAAGTTCTGTTTAAAGACAGACCCCATTTTTTTCAATCTGCCCATCCTATGGTCTTCCAGGGCTTATCGCAACTCTTTTTTCAATCAAACCAATCGAGATTGGAACTCCCTGCCTTTCGACTCAGCTATGATATCGGAGTTACAGCAGCAGAAAGCTATCTCTTGTGCATCCTCGGTTTTCCCGTTTACTTAAATTTCCTGTCTGTTGTTTCTCTTAAAGGAATATTATGTTGTGTTCGATGGTTCACTGTTATTTCAAGCGCATTCTCACTTTTTTATTTGTCTTCTGCCATATTATGTTCAATCGAATTGTGTAAAGAATAAAGAATTATGATAATTGAAACACAGGTCTTCTTCGGAATGTGCAACAATTTGCTTTTTTTCTTGAAAATCCTCGTCGTGACTGAAATTATTGATGGCGCGACCTCTGAACTTTTCAGGACGAATGCCTATATATTTATACGAGATAACAACATTTTCTCGCAATCAAAAACAACATAAAATTAAGGTCCGGCTCGCTTAACCATATACTGCGATTCAGCGCTGCATTTATTTTTTGGCCAAATAGAAATTCCAGTTCCACCAAACAAAATTTGTTTGAAGTTGATCCGAATATGCGTTTTTCACTTCGTGGAAGCAATGCTTCTGAGAGGATGGTATCTCAAAAATTCAACGCAAACCCGTTCTATCTCTCTCATTCAAAAATTTCTTATTTTTAAAATTATTACATTTTATTCGTTTATATATCTATTTACTTATTTAACTTCATTAAATTTTAACTTTTTAAATTTGTAGGTACTTCATTCGGGTTAGAACCCTCAATTGGATCACCCCATCGGTGTGTAATAAAATTTGGGCGCAAGAAAAAAGTGAGGAAATTGAATAGCCGCTCTTCCGAATATAAATGAAATTCAAGGCTTCGTTTTCGAGTATAGGTATGCTGGACCGCCCGAGTATGCTGTATCCGCCCGTTCCAAATTGATTGTTTTTCATCGTTAGGATGTTCAAGGCTTTGTTACACAATTCTCTTTGGGCTTGAAAATTTACATATCTCTTTCTCTTATCTGTGTTTTCGTTCAAGGCGCAAAGAATCCGTCTGCGAAAGTAATCTTTTCCGTCCAATTTATTTGCACTTTTCAAAACGCAACTCCTTCTGAGCCACGGCCTCACTTGACGCACATGGTGATATCCTACATGCGTCTCCATTCACGGTACCTCTTACGTTTTGCAAAAGCAGGCAATTGTTTTTCTAGCAATTGCTGAAACAATTCATTGTCGAAGAGCTTTTTGTATTCCTACAAGATAAAACTGTTGAAAATGGATATGGGGAAATATTCCTTCACAGCGAACAGTAACTGAGTGGAACCAGTTGCCCATGTCTGCTTTTCATCTTCCCATTCGTGTCCCTACCTTTCGTAGCGTCGCACTAATCTTGCAAGTTTCGTCATTTAAAACGTTTGTTTGTTTTTGACTTTTTGATATCTCTGATGTATTGAATCTTTGTGCTCAAGTTTGGCACTCATCTTTTTATTTTCAATTTTTGAATTGAATTGAATTGAATTGAATAGTTGTATTCCAGGGGATTACCCCTTATCATACACATACATTACATCAAGCCACAAAGATCACAAAGATGGTAAACACTTCTTAATTAACCTAATCACAAATCTCAATCAAAAACAGAAAAATCACGATTGTAAAAGTTGATTCACCAATTTCTCTGTTTGCAGGAGGCTGGGAGAGAATTCCAATCATCAATAGCTTGTCCAAGAAAGGACGACTTGCCAAAGTCCCTCTTGAAATAAAGTGGTCTCACTTTGAAAGCATGATCTTGACGGCCGAAGAATGTAGGTTCGGAAAACTTGGAAAGCTCTATCCACCCCCCAGATTCACAAAGGACTCCATAAAAGCATAAAATGCGCTGGATCTTTCTCCGCTCAGCCAAAAGACCCCAAAGCACTTTGATGAGAGGTTCGCTCTGAAAATAAAAGCATTCATTCATTCTGACTGGGGAGACAACCATATGTCTTACATTTTTGCAGCTGCATTTGCGTTCACATTCTGCGAATATTCCGACACCCATTTTATGGTTTTCGAGGGCAGGCGCTTTTATTTTTAAAATCGTCAACAAATTGAGTATGTTGCAAACTTAGATTGAGAACGCATTATCCAAATTCAGTCCTTGGCATGAATCCACGGAAAATATGCATGGAATAATGATGGGAAACATTTTTACCATGTTTCCCATCATTATTCCATGCATATTTTCCGTGGATTCACCTAGGTGTTTGTGAAGCATCGCAGGAAAACTTCATTTCCATTCTCTGAGTTGAGAGGAAACGTTTCGCTATACTTACTTCAGTGGCAAAAAGTTGCCTAAATTGCCTCGCAACCCGGAGTTATATAGCGTTAACCATTTGCTGTTATCTCCACCGTTAGGATTGCAATTTTCCAGGCATCTGGGAACAGAAAAAAACGAGAGCGAACGCAGAAATAAAAAAACACCACTAATTTATAAACAGTTGAAAAATACAAATGAACGGAAGGAAGACAAAAGTACTCGAAAAATCCACTCTTGTTCTTCGTAACTGTTTGTCTATTTTATCGGCCTTCAAGGGAGCGGATCATCTCGACTCTTCCATTCTTCACTACTCTGATTTGATTTTTGCGACAGGCTCAAGCTACACAAAGTTCATCCAGGATTCTGAAATTCCTGCAGGAAACTACTCCACACTGTCGATCGCAAGCTCAAAACAGGCATAAGTATAAGTAGGCCCTACAGAACTTCGGAGGGGAGGTGCGTCAGTTGGGAGATATTTCTACCCTCGGAAGTTTGGGAAAAATATGACAATTATTGCACTCTCGTGGGTGAAACAGCAAATTGGCCCAGAAGGCGACAAGAACGTGGTCCTTTTTCAGCAAAAAACCTCTGGGAAGCACTTCAAGAGTGAAAAGGAAAATTGTGACGCGCGTCAAGATTGTGTGTTGAACAGCAAGAACAGACTCTTTGCACTTTTCCTGCCAAAAGGTAGAAGAAGAAGAAAGGATATTCATCTGAACTCTTCGTATTTGCCGCAGACACATGCATTTCAGAGCAGAATGAGATGCGAGAATGTTTGACAGCGCGTGTTTAAGTGGGAAACAGCGCTTGGTTGAAAGAAGTCGTCAGTGCCAGCACGTGCAGCACAAAATGAGTTATCTGATCGAAATTCGCCGGCGAATATTGGGATTCTATTTTGTTTCGCAAAAAAGAAAAACACTGCAATGTAAGGTAATCTTCCGGAAGGATAAGACGTGTTGAATAGGATTCTCAAAAATCGAATAATTTGAATATAACATTTCAAGAACAAGTGTTCAGGCACCATAATTTTTTTTGGACAAAAAACGCAATGTTTTGATGCATTATCTGCCATTGCCAGATGTTGCATATTTTTATTCTAGAAACATCTCTATTTCAGACACTCTAATTTCAGACACTCTACCGCCATTTCAGGTTCTGAATGTTCCACTCGGTAAACATCACTGTTTCACACACAATTTGCCGAACTGGTTTATGGGCACTGGATTGTATGAAACAGTATTTCCAATGATATCACCCACTTGTTTCGGAATTCTATTTCACTCTGAAAAGCTCTATTTCAGGCAAACAATATCATGACATATGAATATTGCCTCTCCATTGTGTGAAAACACTGTTTCAGACAATATCATTCTTCAATCGCTCTCATAAGAGATATAGAATATTCCGTTTCTGCAAAACGCACCGTTCAATACACATCACCAGCGCTTACTTGCAAGTAATCCATGGGTATTGCATCTTCATCATTCGCCGAATTTTCGGGGGCCCCTTATCAAATAAATCAAACAGATCAAATCAAATAAATGCAATTTCAACAAGGCAAAAATATGACAGAAACACATCAATTAATGCACATTTAGCAGCAAAAACCATGAAAAATAAAGAATAAAACCAGTGATTGAATCAAGAGAAATGAACTAATAGACGGTGCTGGAGAATAGGTACACTTAAAGGGAGATTGAATGTGGACACCGGCAACTGATTTCACTCAGCTATGGTTCTAGACAAAAAAGAAAACTTCCCAACGTCTTTTGAAAATTAAGTAACCTGATTTTATAAATATGGTCTCGGCGAGAATAAAAATGAGGCTGCTTTTACATAGTCCAAAAGCTCACCCCATCCGCCAACATTAGATACTATCAAAAATAGTGCAAGCAACCTGGCCACTTTTCTGCGGAAGCTAAGGATGACCAACCAAGGGAGATCATCATTTGAGTGACACTACTCGTACGCCCGTAATCGCCCATAACAAACCTCGCAGCACGGCGCTGGACTGCCTCCAATATGTGGCAATTTGTTGAGAGAAATGGATCCCATGCAGGGGATGCATATTCCATAATTGGCAGAACAAGGCTTTTGTATGCAAGATCACGGATTTTACGTGGACATTTCTTGTAATTCCGTTTTATAAAGTAAAGAGCAGAATTTGCCTTTGCTGCAACACGAGACAGATGAGACTGCCAGTTAAGTTTGCTTTCAAGAACAACACCGAGATAGGTTATCTCAGAGCGTTTAGCCAGTGGGTGGCCACACAGGGAATACGGATAACTCATTGGGATCGTTTTGTAGCAAAGGTAATAGAATTACATTTCCCTACGCTTACTTCCATACTCGAATTGGTGCACCATGTGGAGAACATATTAAGGTCCGCCTGCAAAGCTAAACAATCTGAAATGCTGTCAACTTTGGCATACAATAAACAGTCGTCCGCAAAAATTTTAATTTTACATTTTAAAAGGCCAGGTAAGTCATTAATGAAGATGATAAATAAAAGGGGTCCCAGAATGCTTCCTTGTGGGACACCAGAAGTCCGGATAGGATTTGACACGTACCCATCATCCTCACGGATTGCACCCTACTTGTAAGGTATCCCGAATCCAGGTTACAATTATCGGGTCAAGTTGCAGAAAGGCCAATTTGTGTATAGACAAATTGTGATCAACTTTATCAAAGGCTTTTGCCAGGTCAATGGCCACAGCATCAACTTGGGATCCTGAATCCAACACTGAGGAAACTTCCTGCACAAAAGCCGCAAGCTGGGTCGTGCACGAATAGTCGGACCTAAACCCATGTTGAGCAGGTGAAAGCACTTTCCTATTTTCAAGAAATTCCCGAATATGTGCTGCTATGAGAAATTCAAGGATTTTTGAACATGTGCTCAGGAGACTGATTGGCCGATAATTTGATGGGTCTGATTTTTTACCTTTCTTAAAGACAGGCACTACAAGGGACCTCTTCCAAGCAGTTGGAATATCACCCAAGTCCAAGCATGCGCGGAAAATTATCAACAAAAACTTGCTGAACACAGACGGCAACAGCTTTAGTAATCGAGCTGTAATAAAGTCCTCCCCTTCAGAAATTTTAGATTTCATCTTGTGAATGCGATTAATAATAGCAGTTTCAGAAACGATTGATGAAGAATTTACACAAGAATTACAAGCAGTGACAAAAGAAGGCATGATGCAAGACGAAGACTTATTAAACACTTTAGCAAATGTCGAATTGAGGAGGTTTGCTTTCCCAGGCGCGTCAGCTACTAATGAGCTGGGATCATCGTTAATGTCAAATAAAGATGGGACAGCATTCCCATTGGATTTAACATTCTTATTAAATCTCCAAAATTTCTTGGATTTTACCTTACCTCCTTCATGGAAGGAGCTGAGGTACCTTTCAATCTCTGAATGCTTTTGGGAAACATAGGCACGAAGAGCAGTTTTGTAATCAGCTGCACACTGGTCTGAACGACCTCTCCGACGAAAAAGCATTCTCAGTTTCTTTTTTGAATGACGAAGATCTTTAGTAAACCAGGGAGGTTTCACAGTTGATAATATGTTCTTTTTTGGGACATATAGCTCCATCGACTCCCTAACAATATTTGAAAAGTTAATCCAAAGTTCATTAACATCGTTAAAATTTAGACAAGCATTTGAGCGAAAAACGTCATATTTTGATAGAAGAAAACGGGACAATCCAATCAGGTCAACTTGATCATAAAGCCAAACAGTTTTAACTGTTCGTTCAACCTTCGGCTTAATAAAGTTTAACTCAACTAAAACCAGCTTGTGATCTGAAATACCCTCTTCAACAGATGAGTTGAGAAATATTTCCGCTGGCCGCACGAGTGACACATCCAAAAGATTTTTGGATCTGGTGGGAGCGTTTGTGATTTGAAGCAAGTTATATTTGGATGCAAACGAAAGAGCAGACGCATTCAACACTTGCCATAAAGCGGGTTTGGATCAATCTTCCATTCTTTCCAGTTGATTGGCAAATTTAGATCACCCAATATAACAAGCGGCTTGCAAACACTCCCAAGTAAAATTAAAACCATTGAGGCACTCGTCAAGGGCATCAAAGATGGCTGCATTGACATCATGGGGGCGGTATACCGCCACGAGGTAGAAACATGCAGAACCATTTTTAGAAGAAATCAGACAAACCAAAAATTCATAAACAGGGTGACTAAAAAGAAAGTGCAATTTAAGTAGGATTTGACACACACGCAGATACCACCTCCGCCTCTTTCGCAATCATTTCGGTCTCTCCTGAAAACATTCAGATCAGGAGGGAAAATTTCTGATCATTAATAAGTGGAGAAAGCCAAGTTTCAGTGCAGACCACAATCTCGGGCTCATGCAATTCAAGCAAGGAGCCAAAACACAGCCACTTTGTTTTTAAACTCCTGAAATTGGACTGCAGAATTTTTAACACTGGCCTGTTTTGAAATTGATTCTGGCTGTTATTCGTTTACTGTACCTAGACCTGCTGCTCTGGGTTTCCGTCTACCGCCTGGTGCCCCACAGCTAAAAATGTAAAAAGTCCCCCAAGCCACAAAAATCTAAAGAAAAAAATCGGTCACCTGCTGGGAATCGATCTCCAATCGTCGGATTCGCAGTCAAATGCCTTAACCAGACCACCGATGCAGCTGCCGAAATTCGCTTCCGAGTGTGCTTTTGTTCAAATTTGCCAGCAGATCAAAAACTGATCGCATCCAGAGAAAGAAAAGACAATCGATTTGAAAATGAAACGACAACACCGCTTACGTATGTCGTTCTGGTCGCCCAGGCGTCGATTACGCGCGCGTGAAACCGCGCCCCGCGTACGACAAAAACGCCTCGTCTGTCCGCACTTTAGGGTACCTACTGAGTGGGTGGCGGAGGCACACTTGTCACAACTTGAACAGGATGTGCTGGGGAGCTTTACAGGGGTTGTAGGTGTTGTTTTTGAAGAGTGAATGCCAAGTGGGTTCAACTCGCTGCCTTCATGCAGGTTTCATGGCTGTGTGGTCTCCTTTTGACAATTTCATTGCTTCACATGTGTACCTGTTCATGGTAAAAAACGTGGGGGAAAAATGTCACGGGAAAAAAACGAACGGGAAAATACGGTGCATAACTATTCCCATACCAATGAAGAGCCCTTCTGAAAACCTAAAACTTTTCCGGCCAATTTCACTCCTCTCAGTTAGCGGTGAAATCATTGAAAAATTCCATTTTCACATCTTATGGCTTGCATTGAACTTCCAAATATTGTATCCCGAAACTCATGGTTTTAGAAATAAGCATTCTTGTGTGACCCAACTACGTGATTTGATTTACTAATGAGATTGGACGTGCACTTATTCAGGCAAAAGAAGAGGTGCACGCAATTTTTGTTGATTTCAAAAAAGCATTTGATTTGATCCCTCATAATCTCCATTTGTATGAGCTACATCTCTTCGAATTTTCTGCTCCTCTTGTCGCCCTCATTGAGTGTTTTCAGTTCTCAGTCGCGGTTGAGGGCCATTACTCAGCCAGGCGGCCTGTAACCTGCGGCGCCCCCTGGGTACTGTTCTGGGTTCGCTGCTCTTTATCATTTACAATAATGACCAATAATGCAAGGCTTTTTGCAGATGACTCAGTCTTTATAGTCCGCCTCTTGGTCCATCTCTGCTGGAAAATTTAAATGCACTTGTTCGTGGCCAATATGGGTTCTAATCATCAATGTTTCCACTGACAAGGTTGCCCTGACGCCATCTCAACAAAAAAACGCTTTCATACACTACTAACGAAAATTTTTGAAGCTATTTCAAACTGACTTAACCTTTTCTACACTACCTATGAATGAATGAATGAATGGAATGAATGAATGAATCGTTTATTTTCGGGGTTGCCCCCTTATCAAATAAATCAAACAGATCAAATCAAATAAATGCAATTTCAACAAGGCAAAAATATGACAGAAACACATCAATTACGAAATGCACATTGAGCAGCAAAAACCATGAAAAATAAAGAATAAAACCAGCGATTATGAATCAAGAGAAATGAACTAATAGACGGTGCTGGAGAATTGGTACACTTAAAGGGAGATTGAATGTGGACACCGGCAACTGATTCCACTCAGCTATGGTTCTCGACAAAAAAGAAAACTTCCCAACGTCCTTTTGAAAATTAAGTAACCTGATTTTATAAATATGGTCTCGACGAGAATAAAAATGTGCATGGCTGCTTTACATAGTCCAAAAGCTCACCCCAGCCTCCAACATTGATACCTACTATCAAAAATAGTGCAAGCAACCTGGCCACTTTTCTGCGGTTTGCTAGGGATGACAACCAAGGGAGATCGTCATTTGAGTGACACTATACTCGTACGCCCTGTAATCGCCCATAACAAACCTCGCAGCACGGCGCTGGACTGCCTCCAATATGTGGAATTTGTTGAGAGAAATGGATCCCATGCAGGGGATGCATATTTCATAATTGGCAGAACAAGGCTTTTGTATGCAAGATCACGGATTTTACGTGGACATTTCTTGTAATTCCGTTTTATAAAGTAAAGAGCAGAATTTGCCTTTGCTGCAACACGAGACAGATGAGACTGCCAGTTAAGTTTGCTTTCAAGAACAACACCGAGATAGGTTATCTCAGAGCGTTTAGCCAGTGGGTGGCCACACAGGGAATACGGATAACTCATTTGGGATCGTTTTGTAGCAAAGGTAATAGAATTACATTTCCCTACGCTTACTTCCATACTCGAATTGGTGCACCATGTGGAGAACATATTAAGGTCCGCCTGCAAAGCTAAACAATCTGAAATGCTGTCAACTTTGGCATACAATAAACAGTCGTCCGCAAAAATTTTAATTTTACATTTTAAAAGGCCAGGTAAGTCATTAATGAAGATGATAAATAAAAGGGGTCCCAGAATGCTTCCTTGTGGGACACCAGAAGTCACCGGGATAGGATTTGACACGTACCCATCTATCCTCACGGATTGCACCCTACTTGTAAGGTATCCCCGAATCCAGGTTACAATTATCGGGTCAAGTTGCAGAAAGGCCAATTTGTGTATAAGCAAATTGTGATCAACTTTATCAAAGGCTTTTGCCAGGTCAATGGCCACAGCATCAACTTGGGATCCTGAATCCAACACTGAGGAAACTTCCTGCACAAAAGCCGCAAGCTGGGTCGTGCACGAATAGTCGGACCTAAACCCATGTTGAGCAGGTGAAAGCACTTTCCTATTTTCAAGAAATTCCCGAATATGTGCTGCTATGAGAAATTCAAGGATTTTTGAACATGTGCTCAGGAGACTGATTGGCCGATAATTTGATGGGTCTGATTTTTTACCTTTCTTAAAGACAGGCACGACAAGGGACCTCTTCCAAGCAGTTGGAATATCACCCATCTCCAAGCATGCGCGGAAAATTATCAACAAAAACTTGCTGAACACAGACGGTAACAGCTTTAGTAATCGAGCTGTAATAAAGTCCTCTCCTTCAGAAATTTTCGATTTCATCTTGTGAATACGATTAATAATAGCAGTTTCAGAAACGATTGATGAAGAATTTACACAAGAATTACAAGCAGTGACAAAAGAAGGCATGATGCATGACGAAGACTTACTAAACACTTTAGCAAATGTCGAATTGAGGAGGTTTGCTTTCCCAGGAGCGTCAGCTACTAATGAGCTGGGATCATCGTTAATGTCAAATAAAGATGGGACAGCATTCCCATTGGATTTAACATTCTTATTAAATCTCCAAAATTTCTTGGATTTTACCTTACCTCCTTCATGGAAGGAGCTGAGGTACCTTTCAATCTCTGAATGCTTTTGGGAAACATAGGCACGAAGAGCAGTTTTGTAATCAGTTGCACACTGGTCTGAACGACCTCTCCGACGAAAAAGCTTTCTCAGTTTCTTTTTTGAATGACGAAGATCTTTAGTAAACCAGGGAGGTTTCACAGTTGATAATATGTTCTTTTTTGGGACATATATCTCCATCGACTCCCTAACAATATTTGAAAAGTTAATCCAAAGTTCATTAACATCGTTAAAATTTAGACAAGCATTTGAGCGAAAAACGTCATATTTTGATAGAAGAAAACGGGACAATCCAATCAGGTCAACTTGATCATAAAGCCAAACAGTTTTAACTGTTCGTTCAACCTTCGGCTTAATAAAGTTTAACTCAACTAAAACCAGCTTGTGATCTGAAATACCCTCTTCAACAGATGAGTTGAGAAATATTTCCGCTGGCCGCACGAGTGACACATCCAAAAGATTTTTGGATCTGGTGGGAGCGTTTGTGATTTGAAGCAAGTTATATTTGGATGCAAACGAAAGAGCAGACGCATTCAACACTTGCCCATAAAGCGGGTTTGGATCAATCTTCCATTCTTTCCAGTTGATTGGCAAATTTAGATCACCCAATATAACAAGCGGCTTGCAAACACTCCCAAGTAAATTAAAACCATTGAGGCACTCGTCAAGGGCATCAAAGATGGCTGCATTGACATCATGGGGGCGGTATACCGCCACGAGGTAGAAACATGCAGAACCATTTTTAGAAGAAATCAGACAAACCAAAAATTCATAAACAGGGTGACTAAAAAGAACAGTGCAATTTAAGTAGGATTTGACACACACGCAGATACCACCTCCGCCTCTTTCGCAATCATTTCGGTCTCTCCTGAAAACATTCAGATCAGGAGGGAAAATTTCTGAATCATTAATAAGTGGAGAAAGCCAAGTTTCAGTGCAGACCACAATCTCGGGCTCATGCAATTCAAGCAAGGAGCCAAAAACAGCCACTTTGTTTTTTAAACTCCTGAAATTGGACTGCAGAATTTTTAACACTGGCCTGTTTTGAAATTGATTCTGGCTGTTATTCGTTTACTGTACCTAGACCTGCTGCTCTGGGTTTCCGTCTACCGCCTGGTGCCCCACAGCTAAAAATGTAAAAAGTCCCCCAGCCACAAAAATCTAAAGAAAAAAATCGGTCACCTGCTGGAATCGATCTCCAATCGTCGGATTCGCAGTCAAATGCCTTAACCAGACCACCGATGCAGCTGCCGAAATTCGCTTCCGAGTGTGCTTTTGTTCAAATTTGCCAGCAGATCAAAAACTGATCGCATCCAGAGAAGAAAAGACAATCGATTTGAAAAATGAAACGACAACACCGCTTACGTATGTCGTTCTGGTCGCCCAGGCGTCGATTACGCGCGCGTGAAAACCGCGCCCCGCGTACGACAAAAACGCCTCGTCTGTCCGCACCTTTAGGGTACCTACTGAGTGGGTGGCGGAGGCACACTTGTCACAACTTGAACAGGAATGGTGCTGGGGAGCTTTACAGGGGTTGTAGGTGTTGTTTTTGAAGAGTGAATGCCAAGTGGGGTTCAACTCGCTGCCTTCATGCAGGTTTCATGGCTGTGTGGCTCCTTTTGACAATTTCAATTGCTTCACATGTGTACCTGGTTCATGGTTGATGGCACCCATGGAGTTGCAATCACCATGCTGTTTTCCCATGAAACAGAATGGCCTGTGGAGTTGATACCTATGCTGTGACAGAGCAGTGCTGTCCTTTTTTGGTTGATATCCCGCTGGTGTTCACGGAAAGGTGTTTCGTATCGGTACCCGTCTACCCGATTGCCTAGGTTGCTGTTCCTTGTTGTTAAACACAAAGTTCTGCATCTTGGAAGGGGTTTCCAAATCGCTTGAATGCCACATGATGCTGCAAAATGTTGGAGACAGTCTGGGACAACTTTGGATGGCATGGTAGGATTGCCTTCTTTGGGGGTTGATGAGCATCGGATTTTCGGAGATTGGGGTCCGGTCCCTCCTTAGTTAGCCTGTCTGAGAATGTTGGTGATCTCCTTACATCTGAAACCATTTGCTTGACGGGTGGATTGAATATACCTACTGAATTTCTTGTTTGTAGGCTCTGCGGGCAAAGAAGAGCCAAGTGGACAGTCTCTGGGAGTTGGAGTGAGCTGAAGTGGCCTTGATATAATGGTCGTTATTGATTTCTTTCCTGTTAACACTGGTTTGAAGGTGGTCTGGGTGCCTGTGAAGTTTGTTGTCAAGGAAGGGCAACACACCTTCCTTTTCAGATTTGACTGTAAATTGAATAAATGAATACAGTGGTCCAGTTGATTGGCTCGCTGAACGTAATTTGAGAATTCACATATCTGATGTCTGGTCCTCTGGAACAACAGCGATGCAGAATTCTCAAATTTCATTCAGCGTGCCAACCAACTGAACCACCGTATTCTATTTGTAGTCGAATCTGAAAAGGAAGGTGCGTTGCCCTTCCTTGATATCTAACTTCACAGGCACCCAGATCGCCTTCATACCAACATCTACAGGAAAGAAACCAATAACCACCATTATCGGCTAAGAGATCATGACGGGGTTAACGCTAACTCCGAGCTACGAGGTAAATTTTTGCCATCTGCTCCAATGGAAAAAATTTACCTCGCAGCTCGGAGTTAGCGTTACCCCCGTCATGATCTCTCCGCTGTATATCTCAAGGCCACTTCAGCTCACCTCAACTCTCAGAGACTGTCCACTTGGCGCTCAAGTTGAACCCCACTTGTCATTCATTCTTCAAAAACAACACAACCCCTGTTCAGCTCCCCAGAACCATTCCTGTTCAAGTTATGACAAGTTTGCCTCCGCCACCCACTCTGTACCCTAAGGATCCACCAACGCTGTCAGTTCAGATTCCTCAGAACCAGATGACAGCAACAACTTTGCCCAGCAAGTCCAGGCCAACCAGAAAACGCCAACCACCCAATCGAATAAACATTTAGCAGCCGACGAATCCAACTTCCTTTTTTGTTTTTATTCAGCCAACTGACAACACGGGGTCCTTTTAAAACATGGAATCTGCAAACTGAGGCTGCAGTGTGAATCTAAACCCCCAAACTACCAAACCAAACTGCCCTAGCCTAATCGAATCTAACCCAACCTAACCTAACCTGCGGTTCCGCGTAATTAGCTTGTTTCGAGAACCGCCATGTCTCCCATTGGTCCGCGTCTGGCCGTCCGCATTTTAGTCCCGACAACACGTGTTTCCGTGGTCCATCTCGTCCATTTTACCTCTTTGACGCCTGTGATAAAGGATATACCCCGAGCCCGGATATTCGAATCGATCAGGTATGACGATCAGTGATACTTCTGACTGGAATTCAAGTTGCTGACAATGGATAAAGAAATCGTTCGTGCATCTTTACTTTGAAAAGACAGCAGCAAAAAAACTTCAACTTTAAATCTGTTGGTTTCTATATTGAAACCAACTATCTAGCCCTTGAACAGCTGTGCTCGTTTTTCAGAAACATCACCAAAGCTGAACAATGAACCAGAGTCAGTTGCAGTTCCGAGTTCACAAAAAATAACCTTTTTCTGAATGTTGAAAAAACCAATTTTGCTGTTTTTCATTTTCGACAAAGGGAGATTAATCTTGACGTGCGTTGGGTCAGATGGGGTTATTCCGACCACTTTTTGCAAACTTGAACTTCACCGCTTTTTCGTGAGACTGGGAAGAAATTCATTTCAATGCCATGTGGTTCAATGGGAGGGAACACGTCTTGAGAACATCCTGACAAGTGCTCCACTCCATTTCTGCAACAGAATGTGGAAAAATTGATGGTCAGAATTGGGCCTACCCCAAACTTTTTTTCCTTTTTTGGAAAAGTTGGGGTAATTCTGACCAAGTAGTGGGGTAATTCTGACCATGGCTTTCTCCTTCCTGTTCCATTGCATGGTTGGCCATCTGGGGTAAACATGACCAAAAGAGGTCTGATGCTGACACGGGCACTCTTGCAGCATGGTCTGAATTAGGCCTACCCCTCCAGCCAGAAAGTGGCATGGTCGGAATTACCCCACCAGACAGAAAAATTAAAAACAATAAAAAAAGATAAACAAATCGACTGCAGACTTTTTCCTTTGATGGTCATTTCCTTCTTCCTTTGGCAGCCACAAAACAAGAAATTCATGACAATCTAACAAGGATTTTTTTTCATGTCCTGCATTTTTCTTGGTCGGACTTGCCCTGATTTTTTGCACCATTGAAAACACCAGGTCGCAAGCACCCTAACCACCCGGTCGCATTTACCCCAACAGTCATTTACCATGGGGCAAATGCGACCAGTAATTTGACATAAAAGTGCAGAAGAAAGACATGTTTTGACAGGAAAAAAAATGATGAAACAACACCTTCTGATAAAAATTCTCACGAATGCATTGTCCACTGGTCGGAACATACGATGCTCATTGAAACATATTGGACTGCAGTCCAAAGTGAAAAACACTTCAAATTGAGATTTTAGTTTCGGTTTACCAAATTAAATTTTAGCATACCAAATCTCCTTGAAAGAAGATAGGCCCTATGCTGTTGAAAAAAGTTCAAAGAACAACATGAAAACATCAAAACATGGTTTTCTGTAAAATACCTACAAGGTCCACAAGTCTGTGGTCGGGTTTACCCCATGGTCGGGTTTACTCCACCTGATCCTATGTCTTTAGGGTCTGACATAATTCCGCTTTCCCCAAATATGAAATTCTTAAGAGTCGTCTTGGATCAACACCTCACTTGGAAAGAGCATATTTTTAATATTGTTAAGAACAGAAAATATGAAATATCATATAATTGTATTTGCAAATATACGAAATATGATATCTCCAAAAAATTTACGAATGTTATACTGTGCAATGGTTCAGAGCAGAATAAACTATGCAATTGAAGCGTGGAGTTGCGCATGTCAAACTGCAATTGAAATGGTTTGTAAGGCACAGAAGGCATTTGCGAGTTATTTGTTTTGCACAAGGTAGGTCGCATACTCAACCATTTTTTTCTGCCCTTTACTTTCTTAAGGCTTTACCTATCATTTGATTGCTTACTGAATTGGGATCGTTGCTTTTCGTCGGCTTAGGACTCATGATGGAGCGGTTACTACTCTTTCTTTTTTGCAGTCTACTCATAGCAGAGTAGGATTTACCAGACTAGCAACAAGCAATAATTTGCTTGCGTCTTCAGTTAGAACGACAATTGGAAAAAACTACAGAGTTTCGAATATCCATTATTTGGAATATTCTTCCTCAACATGTTAAGGATCGTTCTGTTCTTCTCTAGACATTTTTAAAAAGGAAATTAAACACATTTACGGTCGTATGAACTCAGTAAAATTATAAGTCTTTGCTCTGGTGAGGCTGAGGTGACATGTAACATAACAACCCTGAGGTGTTTGCTGCTGTGTTACATGTAATGCAACATACGTACCTAGTTAGTTTTCTACGTATATAATACGTCGTATTATACGAACGTATAAAAGTGTTTTATACGTATGTACCTACCTATTAAACGTGTGCAAAAATTTAACATGTGTGACACATGACTTGGGGTGGAATTTAACAAGGAATTCAATTCTGAAGTTATTTCAGAACTGAGGGTAGCGTGGGAGGAATAAAGCCTGAATATGTTCTCGGAAATGACGGATGATCGCAGGAAGGGAACAGCTCAACTTGCATTTTTAGATATTTGTCTAAAATGATGGCTTTGGATCAGCATGCGATACGACCACGTCAAGAGGTCAAAAAACAGACAAAAATTAAAACTGATTTTTGTTTTTTAATCTCTTGACGTGGTCGCATCGCCTGCTGGTCCGTTCACAATGCCAACCACTGCTTACAAACATTTATAATGGTGGTTTATGGTTATAATGGTTTATGGTTATAATGGTGGTTTATAATGGTGGCTTTCTTTTCAAAACAGGTCGCACTGTTGTATAATATGGCCTGTTGACGAAAATCAAGAAAAATAATTGCCATTTCTCCCGAAATTTCGTCTGAACTGAAAATCCCCGGATCCTATGCTCTACCTATGATACATACATCGACGAACCACAAGCTGTCCAAGTACTCAAATGCCAGAATTCTTACTCCCATCCTACAGCTGGATTCTTCTTGCATCTGGCAAGACTTTGGTTAACCTTTTTTTTTTCAACATTTGCAGTTCGTGCGAGATTTTCTGCCACGTGCTCTGCGCTGATCTTGGGCAAACATTTTTTTCTCTGCACTCCACCCTCTCTACCATCAAGGCAATCATCAATGGCGAACAGCAAAGTTCTTAAAAAACAGCAATGTTCATCACATACCTGGAAAAAGGAAGGGAGGGAAGGGAAGGATACACGATCGTCAGCTGTATTATCTGTAAGGAGGAAAGGGTAAAGTAGGTAAGGAGGGGACAGGAGTTCAGAAAACACATAACGGTCCACATGCAGGCAACTGCATAGCCTGCATGTGGACGGAACCCAGTCATGCAGCATTCAATAACAGACAGACAACAATCACACAGATACAATCACTCAAGAGCACCCCTAAGCAAGCATCATCAGCCGGCACACACCACACCCATTCACATTGTGATATGAAATCTACAAAATAGGTAGGCCTACATTGTGGATAAAAATGAAATACTCTTAAAGATGAAAGAAATCGAAATTGGCGATAAAATGATCGTGATGAAATAATGATGAAGCAATCGTGATAAAACGATCGTGCCAATGATTAGGTATATGGTTAACCAGTGCATTACACTGGGCCTTCACTCCAATGTCGTATGCATTAGTACTTGGGTGGTTTCAAGCATGTGAACTATCCATTTACTGGCAGTCACTGCTGATCGTGTTTCTGGTGATGACAGAAATCTGGACCTCCAGGCTGTCAGACCAGAAAGAGAATTGGCACAGGAATATTGAGTTGGCCCAGTGAAGTTGAGTAAAGCAGCTCCGGATCGAATCCGGCAGTCAGGATTTCTGGGGTCATCCTCGTTATGGAACAAACTTCCTTAGCAAATGAATGTTGCAAAGGTGAGACAAAACATGAGGTTGGTTTTTGGCACTTTCTCATTGCCACCATTCTTGCATCTATTTGCTGCTTTACAATAATGTCGCCAGTGATGTTATTTTTTGCCTTCTCCCATTATTGTCATTTTTGGTTTTCTGTGCACTTCTCTCTTTTACCAGGCACATGAGCTACATGCATCTAGACCTAGGCATGTTATAAAAGATGCAAGGAAATAATTCCAATTTGGCAGCATCAACATTCAGATGGTTGGTGCACATGCAATTTTGAAATGCATTTTACAATGGTATGTGGCTAATACGATCTTGTGTGGCCAACTTAAAAGCAATTGCGGGGCTTCACTGGTTAACCGTTTTAATTTATATTTCCTTTTATTTGATGATGCTCGTCATTATTTAATGTGATAAATAGAATGTTAGCATGTTAAAGAGCAGCTTTTTCTGCAAAAAATGAGGTATCACTCGACTTTTAGGTTTTATACGTTTTCTACGTGTATTGGGTATACGTACGTATTACACGTGGAGTCTTATACGTTTACCCATCCCTGCTGGCCGGAGGTTGGAAAATAATGGGCCGATTTTTTAAACGAAGCCCATCTTTTAGGCCGTGGATTATTTTCTTTTTAAATGCAATTTTGTACACAAAAATAAAAAGAATCCGCGGCCTAAAAGATGGGCTTTAAAAAATCGGCCCAATGTGTTCGTTGGATTTTTGCATTTTCGGAAATTTTGTGTAGGTAGGTAATTTTTTAATTCCAGCAGGAGCGAATGTTGTGTTTTCCGAATATTATGGCTTAATGGATCAAAAACTGAACCCGAAATTCCAGGCTTGAAGGGCCAGAGGAATTGGTGCTATCTAACAGGCCAGAAATTTCATCTGGAAACCCTGGAGAAGTATGGAGAAGTTGTCTGCGCTTGATGTCCTTCAGATATTCTTGGAAATGATGCTTCCTAAGGCATCATAAAGATGCCTAGGATGTAAATAATGATGATGCCATGCCATAAAGATGTAATGATACACCATTACTAAAATCACTAGGTGTTGATAGCAGGTTCCTCTCCTTAGTTTTTGTACATTCCCATTTTTATTTAGCTTTTTCTACCTCCTCTCCCATGATCGGTACCTTGGTGCCTACCAGCAGGACTGCAAAAACTCGTTTGGAGCCCTTGGGCACGGATTTTTGTGCCTGGTCATATTTGGTCGAAAAGTTTTTTGCTCACCAGCGCATTTCTATCCCGCTCGAAAATCAAAAAGCTTTTTTTTGCCCATTTCTTTCGATCCAGGGGATGAACATCGAAAAACTTTTTTTTTGCTCTCCAGCCCATTTCGATCCCGGTTGGCTCTCATCCATCCTGGAAGCGTTGCTCCCGACTCTTGCAACCATGCTACCAGTACGTCTTCTTTTTATTTTACAGGGAATGGTCAATAATTATTAAATTGGCCATATGGACATTTGATGGAAGATGCCAGCCTTTTCTGTGAGTGTCTGCTTCTATTGTTGTGTTTGTGTAAAATGTGTTGTTTCGATCATTGTTGGTCAGGATCCATGTGAAAAAAACAGTTCAAAGGTTGACTATGCAAGGCCATGTGTTAACATAAATGGTGCAACACAATTCACTTGTGCATGGAGCTCTGCAACAGTTGAAAAACCTCGTATATGAGCCAGGCCTCATTTGCATGACTGATGCTGAAGCGATATTTCGCCCCACTTCTGTCTTCCATGGTAAGTTGCTTGTTATTCTTGCATAGCCTGCTCTGGAATTTTTCATTCCGTGGCATCTTGTTTCGCACGCTGACTTGTTTTTTGGTTGTAAAATGGCTATTCTTGCATGCTCTGCATGTTATTCCTCTGAAAATGTGACAACTTGGTACCTACCTTCTGCTTACCTATTTGGAGTTTCATCCACAGTCATATTTTTTAATAATTGTTCGTTGAAGTTCCTTTGCGCTTCACTTAGAAGTGGACATCGGGACCAACAATAACAGGTCTTGCAAAGGTGCTTTTTTTGGGAGGGACCGAATTGAGTGCTCACTTTGTGAAGATACTCTGGCATGTCCCAACATGCCCCGATTTTCGATCCAACCCTCATTCCCGTTACCAGGGCCCAAAGTCTCTCGAAACCAAAACTGAAAAACAGCCGGAACGTATTTTCCAAGCGGCACAGTAAGAGAGGGACCAAATTGCATTTTCTCTTAAGATTTTTCAGTAATCAAAATTTTGGCCAAATGAAAAGAATTTGGCAAGCAAAATGTGCCAGATATCCAACACCCTTGTGTCTGGGACTGCAAGTGATGTCCAAACAAATTAAAATTTTGCAAGATCTGCAAACCCTTTGAAATGTTTCACGCATAGGTACCTGCATGCTGTTTACTGTGGATTTCGTTCCCTATGTCGAAATGATTCCCAAAACATTGGGATTAGAGGGGGATTGGTTTTCACCCTGTTGAATTAGAATAATTGAACATTTCCTTTACCCCCATCAAGCAGCCTGAACCTCCATGACCGATCAGGGTTGAGCATAGGGGGGGGGTAGGGGGGGGGTTACCCCCCCCTGGCCTTCGGCCGAGGTTACCCCCCCCAGCCTTTTTCCGACGGTACCCTTGGCCGAAGGCCAAGGGTACCGTCGGAAAAAGGTGGGAAAAGAGTCCTGATGTGTGTGCAGGGCACACACCAGGACTTCAATAGGAGCAACATTGTTTCTTTGTACTTTCTGTTTTGATTCCCCTGCCGGAAAAAGGCTAGGGGGGGTAACCTCTGCCTTTGGCCGAGGTTACCCCCCCTACCCCCACCCTAGAATGTTGCTGTCAAAGTCCTTCCTGGTGTGTGCCCTGAACACACCAGGAAGGACTTCAATAGCAACATTCTGTTTCTTTTGTACCTACTTCCTTTTGATTCCCCTGCCGGAAAAAGGCCAGGGGGGGGGGGGGGTAACCTCGGCCTTTGGCTCAGGTTACCCCCTATCCTTTTTCCAAGGGTACCTTTGGCCAAAGTCCTCGTGTGTCCTGCACACACCAGGAAGGACTTCAATAGCAACATTCTGTTTCTTTTGTAATTCCTGTTTTGATTCCCCTGCTGGAAAAAGGCTAGGGGGGGGTAACCTCGACCTTCGGCCGATGTTACCCCCTAGCCTTTTTCCGAGGGGACCCTTGGCCGAAGTCCTGGTGTGTGCCCTGCACACCCCAGGACTTCAATAGCTACATTCTGTTTCTTTTGTACTTTCTGTTTTGATTTACAGAAAATGGTAAAATGAAAAAAAATGCATCCAGAAAGTCGTGTCTGACAGTTTTTTCCTTGCTCCATCTATTGCGACTGCAAACCCTCCAGGATAAGGAAAAAAGGACCTGAAATGTCGTAAAATGGCATCTGAGGACCCCTAATTTTTCAAAAAAGCTTCAGCTTTTGGGGGACGCTGTCCCCCAAACCCCCTGCCGGGGGCGCTGCCCCCTGGACCCCCGCTGGGGGGCACAGCCCCCCAGACCCCCTGCATTTTCGGTGCCCTACCCCCCCCGTCGTAGACCTCTTTACCCCCCCTCTAAGGTACCCTACCTTGCCCATCCCTATGACCGATTCTTTCGAAGCCAGGATTCCGTCATCCTCACTTTCGTTGTGCAGAAATAGAATGACCTATATTTGACATGATCATACTGGTCGGTGTCACTAGTCATATCATAGTCATTGGAATCATTCATATCAACCTTTGTTTTGTTGTCAGAACACTGCATCTTGGCATCCTGAAAACAAAAAAAAAAAAGCGTGTGAATGGAGAGCACCCCAAAAAGATGCCACCCCCTTTGTGGGAATGTGCAGGTACCCATGTTGTGCACACAGAATGACAGTAACAGTAAATAAGGTAGGCTAACCTGGGTTTTTTTCTTGTGTGTGAAACTCACTGTCCTTCCCCCAACCCACCCATGTGATACACACGTGTATCACCTATCTGATGGAAGAAGATGTAATGTTACTGGAGATAGCCATTGAAGAGTACCTACGCTCTTTGAATTTTGCACCTACCTATCCATTTCTGATAATCGTGGTCCGTGTGACATGCACACAGTGTGGGACCTCAGGGCCTAAATGCTTGTTTAAAACCAATGCAGGATATTCAACACAGATGGATCGAATGAGGATAGTGCCTGTAATGGTGGATATTTATGCTGGATGTTTTTATAGTGTGGTACATAAGGGTCTAGCTGTTTGTTTGCTACCACTGTCCATCACATTTTTCAAGTGCGAAGATATGGCCATATCGCATTTAGGATATAAAACAGGCTTAAAATTTTAGGACAAGCTTTTGGACTTCCCAAATGTTGTCTTTCTAAACACCAACCTCCATGACTGATTCTTGCGCCATCTTTATGACTTCAGCTTAACCTTTTTTTTTATTTTATTTAATTTGCATGGAGGCTACTCCGCTGCAAATCAACAGAGGGGAATAACATATAAATATACACTACTATGAGAAAGAACGTTTTCCAGTGAACCAATCCACCAAATTTTTCTTGAAAGTAACAACACTGATGTCATGAGCTCCACCAAAAATCCAGGGAGGAAGCGAATTCCAGTCATTTGTTGTCCTAACAGCAAGGGAAAACAAGCCTACATCCTTATGAAATTTACCAGGTGTCAACTTAAAGTCATGGTCGTGTCTACCCAGATAAGAAGGTGGGCAAAGAAATTCCTTAAAGGTCGACCAACCCCCGACATTATTGAAGTACAGAAAAATACCTGCTTACCTTGCAACTTTTCTACGCAGGGCAAGGGACTGCCAACCCAGTTGGCCAAGCATGTCTGAGACACTGTCATGGGGCGCAAACCTACCAGTCACAAACCGTGCTGCCTTTCTCTGAATCCTTCTACATGACTTACTTGCAAAGCATGATAAGGATCCCACACCACTGATGCATACTCCAATAAGGACCTAACCAGGCAAAAATAAACCTTTTCCTTAGCAGCTGTACTCGCATAATAAAAAGTGCGACGAACAGAAAACAACGCGGAATTGGCCCGCTTAACGACGTGAGAAATATGCAAACTCCAATTAAGAGTGGTAGGAGTCACACCTAGATATTTAAAGCTATCACAAACAGGCAGCTGAGAACTATTTACCGAGTATTTAGTATGGATTGGCATTGTTTTAGGATAGTCGTAAAATGAACGACAGCACACTTCTCTACATTCAACTTCATACC
>JASGXE010010105.1:0-14867 GCA_030068105.1 Sinentomon sp. SZTP_YWyxl
TTATCCTCCATGCTCTGGCCACGCAGGCATTCCCACGATAATTTTGAAACGGGTGAGGGGCGGGGAAAAATCGGGAGAGAGCAAGCAAAATTGTTGCCTTTTGGTCGCGTCAGCGGACAACATTATTTTGCGGTCGCGCATGAAGACTTCTTGGCATGTCTCTGAAAGTTTTCATCCGATTTCAACATGTTCGGGGTTTTCAAAAAGGGGGCAAATTCGGGCTTCTTTCCGGGATTGCAGAAATCAAACCGTCTGCAAATTTTTGCACAGTCGCGCTGTGAAGCCGATTTCAATGAAATTGTGAAATGAGGAGAGTTTTGACCGTGGGTTTAGCGACTCTTTGGCCCATAGCCCGACTCTCGAACCAGCTGGGTGGGTGCCGTCACGGACTTTATTGTCTCCCTATCTATGAATCTCCCTATCTATGAAAGCCCATATTCTCCGGCAGTGTGTCTATTCTCCAACAGTGGGTCTTCATCTGCGCCACACGAGACATTTTGCGTGCTTTTGCATTTTTTCCTTTGGCAAAATTGAATCGTCGTGTGTGTGCCCACACGCGTCAATCTGTCGGCGGAGTCTTTTGTGTTGGTCGTGCCGCCACCCACGCTGCAGTAATTCAGCAACAATGCATTGTTGCTCTGCATTGTCGCATTGCTGTTCGTGCATTGTTGCTTGCAAGGCACAGCAACAATGCCACAACTTCGCAACAATGCCATGTCCCTGCATCTGTTCTGGCCGAATTCAAAACCGATCATGGAGTTCATTTTCAATTCAAAACAGGATGGGTTGACCTTGGCAGCAGCAAGGAGTGTAAAGGAACTGTGTAGATGAATCCCTGATGCACCGCCGGTGCATCAGGGATTTTTGACATTTTTTATTAAAACCAGGTCTCATAAGGTAGGCCACCAACCTTTGTTTCAACAGTCAACAAGTGTCATCCCATCATGGTTGCTGGTTAATAGGGGTGTGCGAATCCTGGATTCGGATCCAGGATTCGGATTCGAAAATTTGGGATTCGAAATTCGAATCCGGATTCGAGTTGGATTCGGATTCGAGGTTGTCAGGATTCGACAGGATTCGGATTCGAGCAACTCTGGATTCGGATTCGACAAAAGGATTCGAAAATCGCTTCGAATCCAAAAATTTTTTGGAATAAAAAAACACCGAATGGAAAAAAACACTGCCGCGCTTTTCAAAAAAAAAAAAAAAAAATTCGCGGCCGCGATCGCGTTTTCCCGTTTTGAAAAAAAAAGAATGCGCCGTCGGCCATCTTTAAATTTCAAAATGGCCGCCGCCGTCTCCGGTTGCGAATTTCCAAATTCCAAACAAATCGCATGAATTTCGACCAATCAGATGCAAACCCGAATTAAAACCGCGTTTACGAGATCTAAAGCTTATCTAACCTAACCTAACCTGACCTAACCAAACCTAACCTAACCTAACCCAACCTTTCCTCTTCCTGGTGTCAACAAACTGCCACTGGTGTCAAAAACATTTCGGTGTTTAAAAAAACAAAAATCTAAAATTTTTACTCCAGGCAGGATTCGAACCACCACCACCACGGGCCCCTCTGCAGCGGCAGCAGGCTGTCTAGACCACTCGGCCACAGAGGCTGCTGCCGGAATTCGCTTCGGAAAGGTGTATTCATGAAACAGTTTTTATAATTGCGTCATTACGATTTTGCTCGCATCCGATTGGTCGAAATTCATGCGGTTTGTTTGGAATTTAGAAATTAGCTCTCCGGTTCGTGACATTGTGTGCGTTCGCGATCTTTTCTTGGTGTTTTGTTGTGAATTTGTGAAATCTGTAGTCTGTTTAGCTGTTTTTGAGTTGTCTTCTCCCATGGGTAATTTTTTGCAGCACATTCAAGATAACAACCAGGAAAGTGATGGGTAGATGTGGGATTCAAGGACCACGAAAACTCCAACTTTGAGAACTTGGTCATTGTGGAACCTGTTCTTGCAATTGGGCTTCTTGCAATGATCATCACTGTCAACCGGCAACTTGTTGCAGGGCATTGGGACTGTTTTTGGTTGGAAAAACGAACAAATGGCTGCTGGCGGTGTGATGGGACTGCCAGCCTGCTTGCTGGTGGTGCACTGGGGATTTTTGGAATTTGGCAGTTAGTTACCATGGCGGCCCCCCACTGCGTGGTCAGTGCAAAACCTTTTTCACGCAGCTGGGAAGAGGGAGTGTGCGTACTGCTGGCGAACGCCGCTGGTGCTTCCGTGACTCCCTGCGCTACCGAGCATATATGCCGGACAGCGCTCTCGCCGCGTGACTGACACAAGGCGAACCATTCCCCCGTTGTAGTACACCGGAGGGGGAAAGTGAGGCATGGGTGGGAACTTTCCTGCCTTCCTTCTTCATCACGATATATCGCGAACCTTTCTCCCGTTGAAGTCACCGGAGGGGGTAGGCAGTAGGCAACATAGCAGTCACTGTCACTACCAATATTTTTCATCGTTGTTTCATCACGATTGTTCATCATCGTACCACTTCGATCATTTCATGATTTACCTACCTACCTACTTCTTTTTCTTCTCTCTAATCTCATGTTTGTTGACTTTGTTTCTTCATTTCATCATTTCCCCACCTTCTTACTTTTCTTTCACCTATGTCTCACTTTTATTTGCTTTTTTCATATTTTCATTTGAGATTGCGAATGGGTATGTTGTGGTGTGTGCGTGTGTGCTGGTTTCTGCTGCATGCTTGATGCTGATGGTAGGGGAGGTCTTGTTTGGGTCGCGTGTGTATGACTGTTGTGTGCCTGTATTGAATGCTATATGACTAGGCCCCGTCCACATTCCGATGATATGTTTTTCCATGCTCCTATACCATCCTCACCCCTCCTTCCTTTACCCTTTCCTAACCTTACGAATAATGCAGCCGACGGTCGCGTGTCCTTCCCTTCCCTCCCTTCCCCTTCCCAGAGGTATATGATGACATTTTACAGTCATATGTGAGAACTTGCTGTTCTCCATTGACGATTGCCTTGTGGCATAATAACCTGCTGAAAGCAGCGTCTGATACCTAACCTAACCTAACCTAACCTAACCTACCACAGCTTGCTGGTGCTAGTGGGCAGATGCTCAACTAAGCAAGGAAGGTGTTTTTTGCTTCCAGGCGTAGGAGGGACCTATCTAGGTTTCTCCACACACACACACCTAGTAGGGCTGTGCGAATCGGCTTTCGAATCGAATCCTGCGAATCGAATCCCTATAAGGTTCGAATCTCGAATCGAATCCGAATCAGTTTTCCAATTTCGAAGCAAATCGTCACGAATCGAATCCTTTTCTTCATATCTCCAATCTCGATTCGAATCCCACCACATGTCTCGAATCGAATCTTTTCGAATCGAATCTGGCCAGATTCGCGATTTTCGAATCGAATCCTCGAATCGAATCACGATTCATGCAGTCCCATAGGATATTAAACGGGAAAATTGAGTGATCTACCACGGATCATCTTAAACAGATTATATACCGTTTCAATTCCAAAAACATGGCTTTGGATTCGATGAAAGGAAACAAAATGGCGGGTTTGAGCCCACATTCCCGAATCGATGTTTCCCATTTAAAATGCCAATACAGAGCTGTGGGAAAGCCACAGGAACGGATGGGTATGGACAGAAAAACCAACCCACTTGGGTGCGGATGGGACTCCATTCCATAGTGCACTCGTGCAAGGTCTCCAATGCCCATATGGGGCACAGACATCAAGTTGTCTGACTGGCGACTGGGATCGGGTCTAGAATCAGTGCACTTTGGTTTCAAAATTTGTCGGTTGGTTATGTGTTCTGGTGTCGTGTCTTGTTTATGGTTGGTGACTGTGTTGGATTTGGATTGGAACTGCTGTAAAAAACTAGTTGATTACCTACCTACCTGCCTTTTTTCCAAATTTTCTCAAGCTACAACAATTCACGATGGTAACAATATGCAAAATATCAGGACAGGTATAAGCATTCCTATTTTGCAACCCACCAAGGTATGTTTGAAGATGGAAAATTTATCCATACACTTGTGATTCCTCGGGAAGGTTGTCGTGTCACTTTTCACTGGTGGGGGAACAAGCCTGCCTTGTGATTCGAAGCATCTGGGATTGATCCTGGAGCATGCCGGATTTCTCTCAGACATAAATAGCAAGGATCGTGTGGCAAGAAAGCAGTTTGTTGTGTGAAATGTCGTTCTTCAGAATAAAGGATTTTTTTAAAGAAAGGACATTAAGATCCACATATCCACACATTAGATAAGCCACATAATACAAGCACAAGACATACGAGCACGGATGGGTAGGTAACAGGGATGGGCAAGGTAGGGTACCTACCTTAGAGGGGGGGTAAAGAGGTCTACGACGGGGGGGGTAGGGCACCGAAAATGCAGGGGGTCTGGGGGGCGGCAGCCCCCCAGCATGGGGGGTCTGGGGGGCTTCCGCCCCTAGACCTGGTGTGTGCAGTCCTTCCTGGTGTGTGCAGGGCACACACCAGGAAGGACTTTGACAGCAACATTCTAGGGTGGGGGTAGGGGTAACCGTCGGAAAAAGGCTGGGGGTAACCTCGGCCGAAAGCCAGAGGGGGGTAACCCCCCCCCCTACCCCCCCCCCCCCCCCTATGCCAACCCTGGTAGGTAAGTACTGTACGTTGGTTTTGTATGTCACGTACTTTGTTAGTGTGAACCTTTGTGTACGTCTGAATGCGAGTACATAACAACCATCCTAGTGGGAAAAGCACATTGGGAACTTTTTAGAGTTTTGTACATCCGACGTACAAAACCATTTTGTACGTGCATACAAAACATCCCAGCAGCTTGTATTTTTTTCTATTTTTTTTATTCGCCTGTTGCGCACAAAACTTGTTTTTTGCTTCACCACTTCCCTTTTTCAAAGTGATAGATAAGGTATTTTTGTTGTCACATATTTTAATTCTTCAAATTTCTTTGGGTTTGAATACCTATAGAGCCCTTCTTGCACCCTTTCTTAACAGAGCTCTCTTGCGAGGTTTTTGCACCAATTTCTGCAGAAAATCATTCACCAAACCCCACCTGTGATGCAACCTCATTGTTTGCTCATGATTGATCACTGATGAGGTAATTTCATACCATGGGGGCAAATTTGGCCGCGTCCTTGTGGAATTAGGCCCACTGATTCCCCTGATTTTGCCTGATTCCAGTGATTTTGCCTGGGGATCAAGGTTTGGTATTTTTTCAAGCACTAGCCGATATTTCTGTTGTTCAAGGTGCCATTTGAAGGTTTTGATAAATCTAGAAGGTTTGTCCAAAATCACATCATTTGTTAATTTTTGTTAAAATGTCACTTTTGCACACACTTTGTTAATTTTTGTTCAAATGTCACTTTTGAAAAATGTTTGAAACCGAAAAAGTAAAAGTTCTTCTGCAGAAAACTTTCGTCACATAATCTTCAGCAGGCCTTAAATGTATAATATGGCTGATGTACACAAATATCGAAATTTTTATGCCAACATTCAGGTATGCCGAAACACAAAGCTTCAAGACCAACACTATGTGTGAACTCATTTGACCTTGGTTATGTATGGCTGATGTACACAGATATCAAAAATTTTATGCCAAAATTCAGGTATGCCTATACACAAAGCTTCAAGACCAACACTACGCATGAACTCGTTTGACCTTGGTTATGTATTTTTTCAGTGCGTTAAGTAAGCGCTGTGATAACAGGGTCCTTCAGATGGAACGCATGAATCAGCAGAAGCATGCACTTGCTTGTCTGCAACCTGTGAAAATGCGGGATTCAGGAAATGAAATGCGCGCTCTTCGTTAGAGTAGAGCACCATCTCGATAACCAAGCAAGATTTCAGGAGTCCGCGAGCAATGCACACAGAGCGGTATCAGTAAGTACTGATGACCTTCAAAGAACACATGAATGACCTTCATGATGTGATCGGAATTGCAAGCAGGGAAAGTAAACTCGCCCGATGAACATTGGGAATCGTCATTTGCGCAGGTTCAGGAACACCCTGCAACCGGACCACAACACCTGAACTGGATTGTTGATCGGTGCGGACTGCGGGTCATGAGAGTTCACGCGTAGTGTTGGTCTTGAATAGGGGTGTGCGAATCCTGGATTCGGATTCGGATTCGAGCTCGAATCCGAATCCAGGATTCGGATTCATCCGAATCCAGGATTCGGATTCGAAAATTTTGGATTCGAAATTCGAATCCGGATTCGAGTTGGATTCGGATTCGAGGTTGTCAGGATTCGACAGGATTCGGATTCGACAAAAGGATTCGAAAATCGGTTCGAATCCAAGAAATTTTTTGGAATTTCAAAACACTGAACAGAAAAAAACACTGCCGCGCTTTGCAAAAAAAATTGCGGCCGCGATCGCGTTTTCCCGTTTTGAAAAACAAAAGAATGCGCCGTCGGCCATATTTGAATTTCAAAATGGCCGCCGCCGTCTCCGGTTTGTGACGTGTGTGCGTCCGCGATCTTTTCTTGGTGTTTTGTTGTGAAATCTGTGGTCTGTTTCGTTGTTTTTGAGTTTTCTTTTCCCATGGATAACTTTTTGCAGCACATTCAAGAAAACAGCCAGGAAAGAGTTGGGTAGATGTGGTATTCAAGGACAACGAAAACTGCAACTTCTTAAAACTTTGTCACTGTGCAACCTGTTCTTTTTTTGGCTTCTTGCAATGATCACCACTGTCTACTGGCAACTTGTTGTTGGGCATTGGGGCTGTTTTGGGTTGGAAGAACAAACAAATGGTTGCTGGCAGTGTGATGGGAGTGCCAGCCTGCTTGCTGGTGGTGTGGTGCACTGGGGATTTTTAGAATTTGGCAGTTACCCAAGCCTTCTGGTGCTGGTGGACTCAACTAAGCAAAGGAATGTGGTTGCTTCTAGTTCTAGGAGGTACATGTCCCTGTCCAGGTTTCTCCACACACACACACCTAGCCTTGTTAACCTTTCGACTGTGTTGTGTAGTTAATTTTGGAAAAATTTTATAATTTCAGTTCGGTTAGCATTTGTGGCATGTTCCTTGAATTTCAGCACTTTCCACTCTTGCAATTTTGAAATTTCAGCCTTTATTTTGTTGATTGAAACAAAAATTTAAGCTTTGCACCACGTGCTGAAACGAATTGGCTGAAGGAAGTTTAAAGGGTGCAAAATCCTTGGTGGCTTGTATAGTGCCAATAACAGGCAAAGTGTTAATTTCCCAGAAAAAAATTGTTTCCTACGGGATATCTTTCCTTTGACAACTCAGGTTTTGGTTGCTGACATCTTTCTGGTGGCTACCTAGGCATTGGTCCAACCACTAGAAAGATGTCAAGAACCGAAAACCGAGTTGTCATCTGTCAAAGGAAAGATATCCTGCCGGAAACATTTTTTTCCGGAAATTGTTGCTCTGGGAATGCTTGCTTGAAATTATTGGAAATGCTTGCTAACTCAATAAATGGTGTTGGATAAGCAAGCATTACGCACAAAACGCAGGTACTGGTGGATTTGACTTCAAACACACTGCTTTCATCAAGAGGAGAGTGTTCTCAGTTTAAAGTTTCAAAACAAGAGCTGACTTCCAATTTCGACTCGCAATCTTGTATTGGCGACCGACAACTGCTGTCATCAGGTGCACTTGACGCCGTCTGCTGGTAACGAGCAGTGACCAACACAGTCTGCTGAATCAGCGACCAATACCTACCTGCCGGCTGCTGAATCAGTGATGGACACTAGATGCAGAATCAGGCCAACATCGGCTCCTGAAAAGTGTCCCGATACCAGCTGCTGATTGCTGACATCAGCGGCCAACAGAAGTGTCATTAGACTATCGGACATCAGCAACTGACACCACAGTATACCCGCTGTCCCTAAGATCAGTGAGAGACACTACCTGTCTGCTTCGGCGCCGAACAGCAGCGACTGCTGAATCAGCAAACTGAATCCGGCTGCTGAATCAGCGATTAACACCAACCATTGAACCAGCAAACGACACGGCTGCAGAATTGGCGACCGACATCGCTGGTGACATTGGGTGGTGAAGACCGACATGTGTTGACATCTGTAACCGACACCAGCTGCGGACATCAATGAGCGAAACGGGCTGCTGACAGCAGCGACCTACACCAACTACTGAATCAGTGACAAACTGGCTGCAGAATCAGCGACCGACACCGGCTGTTAGGTAAATTAGCGACCGATACCTACTTCTAAATCAGCAATTGCCGACTCGCATCGGCTGCAGAATCAGCAACCACCATCGACTGCTGAATCAGCGACCTTCACCCGTTGCTGAATCGGTGACCAATATCGGCTGGTTGCCGACACTGACCGACACCGGCTGCTGACATTTGGTTGATTTTCATATTCTCTTAGAAAATGGATGCAGCATTGTTCCAAATAGCCTACCTATGGCACCAGGCCAAAGACTTAGGCAATTCAAAGCACCCTACGTAAAATGAATTCTTTGTACACTGATTACAAGAGAAAATAGTTACTTGAGGTAAGTAGGAGGTAGGCCTACCACCTGCTTTATTCCATGATAACCTACCAGAGAAAGATGACTATGTACTTACGTGTGAGAAAGATGACTATGTACTTACCTACTTTATTCTATGATTTCCAGACGAGACTACAATGATTTTACTGTTCTCGGATTTCCAGTGTGTGGAACAACAAAGAGAGAAGCAAAATAATTGGTCTATCGAGTTACAAGAAGGTGGGCACCTGCGTCGGGTCATTTTCAGAAAATTGTTCGACTTCCTATTTGAATTCGATACGTAGGTAGGCATATTCGAGTTTTTCAGGCTTGTGTAGGTATTCGAATCGATTCGATTTCAATTTTCTACGTCCTCTATTCGATATTTGATTCGAGGCAAAAAACCACCGATCGCTGAGCCCTGTGGCCCTGTCTGTCGCCTGTCAGACCTGAATTTGAAGCCAGTTCATGCTCCGACATCTCGATTGAACAGTGACGCGGAGCAGCATGTGAGCAAATTAGGTGCGGGATGCCACAAAGTGATGGCTGTGGAACTTGCAACGTGCGCGAGGCCTTTTTGCCATCCGGTACACTCCTACTACCTAGACCTACCTTACCTACTACCTAGTGGGTACCTAGAATCCTACATAAATATGGTACCAACATAAAATGGGAGAAAAATGTTCAACTTGGCACCGCAGAAATCCTCACATGAATCTCATAACACTTCCACTCAAACATTATTTTTTCATTCAACAGTTGCATTGATAATCATGATTTGAAAATAATGTGGAAACTGGAAAATGGTGCAAATAAATTTGTACACCGCTGCAGAAAAGTAGGTACCTACTGTTGGAATCTACTCCTATTCTGGGATTCGAGGAGGATTCGGATTCGATCCCATTTGGATTCGAGTGGATTCGGATTCGAGAATTTTTTGGGGATTCGGATTCGGGTTCGATTTTCCCACCGGGATTCGGATTCGGCTCGGATTCGAGCTTCTGGAAAAGAGAAAGATTCGGATTCGAGATTTTTGGATTCGAAAGGATTCGCACATCCCTAGTCTTGAACCTTTCAGTATATTTCTTGAGATTCCACTTTTGGGTTGGATGCATCCGATGAATCTGGTTTTCAAAGAAGACTCGCTTTTGGCAGTTTATGATAGGCAGGGCTGCAAAAAGTCGTTTGGTGCCCTGGAGCACAGATTTAGGAGCCTGGTCAAATTTTGGCCGAAGAGTTTTTTTTTTGTTAGCCTATTTGTTTTTGCTCGCCAGCCCATTTGGATCCCGATCGATAATTCAAAAGGTTCGTTCCACTCGCGAATCTTCATCTCTTTCGATCCCGGTCGGCCTGCAACGGTCCCGGGAGCATTGGTCCCGTGCTTCTGACTTTTTGCAGCCCTGATGATTGGTAGGTTTTGGTATGATGTGTCCTTTTGTTCCCATATTTTTCAATCGTATACTGGAATATTGGATAGATATTCTAGTCTATCTAGTCTCAGGGTGACTACCACATGGGCATACCTGTCACAGGTAGAAAACAATGTTTTTTGTGTCTCATGGCATGGACATCAAGTTTTCCCATTATTTTTATGTCTTGCTCCTCGATCAAAATGGCCCACTCCTACTTTTACACCCTGTAATAAACTAACGTATCATGGCCGATATCTCTTCGTTTGTTGAAAACAAACTTTTGCACCCTTTGAACAGTGATTAAAGTCTGCCGGAACGCACCGGAACGGCGTTCCTGCCCGCCCTGCTCGCGCCGGAACGCCGTTCCGGCCCGCCCTTACCGCTGCCCGTTCCGGCCCCCTCAAATTCTTCCGGAACGCACGTTCCAGTTGCCGGAGGTCAGATTCCATGCATTGGTATGATGTCCGGCGTTTGGCCGAGTTCGCGAAGTGAAACCGGAATTTTTTTCGATAATCGCCTCGCCTTTTGGTCAAACGGCAACATATGTCACAATTTCCCAAGCAGCAGCTGCCTTGAGTGACTGATGCTGACTCAGCTGGCTGTGAGACCAAAAAGTTTTTCTTTGTAATTTTCCTGCCCTTCACCTTGCCAACCAACGTGCACAATGCCGTTTATTGTTAATGCACGGCTTTGAACGTGCGCACAATCAGGAAGCGGTGAACAGACCCCCGTGTGTGCAGGCAAAAGAAACGACCAGCATCTGTCTGTCTCCCGGCTCCGGCAGTCAACAGGAGCACTTATCACAATGCATCAACCACTTCCCACTCAGTTGCCACGGGATTTGTGAATGCAAAAGTCAACGACCAGCCAGTGAACGGCCCACGACTCAGCCCCCAACCCTGCGTTTGCGCTTTGAATCGTCAAATGCTGGGACTTCCCCGCCAAATAAAAATAACCGCCATCTCTGCTCTCTGCGCCCTTTTGTTGACCCCATCGACCGCAGGTATTCATAAAGTCAAGAAAAGAACAGGTTGTTGCTGGAATTTGACATGATCTCTGTTTGGATTTGGTTGTTCAATGGGAGTCAGCAAGCTGGTGGTGCTTGGCACGTGTCAATTGCAGGGAAAGTGGGGCATTGGTGCAGGTGCAAGTACCAATTCTGACCTCAATTTTATTGTTGTCCCTTGTTTGATTCGGTGAGCCCGGCCTGCCCGATTCGTGGCATTTCAAACTTTGGCCTCTTGTTCTTTGATGTTTTGGCACACAGTCGCAAGACGCAAAAGGCAGATTGCTTCTTCCTGGCTCATTTCATGTGTGAATCGGGACAGTGAGCCGTGAGGTGCAAATGCGAAATTGTCATTAATGTGATTACAGCTCAGCGAAAAATGCCGAACAAGGAACGCGTGAAAAGAAAACACGAGAGAGAGCTGGTCAAAGTGTCTGCGAAGTGCAAAAAGCTCGACTCCTTTTTCGCAAAGAACAGACCCAGTGTTGATCTCGAAACTTCGGCGGAACCACACCAGCCGAAAACGGATCAGTTGTCAGGAAAAGGGGAAGTGGACTTCTCACCGGAGGCTGACACTGAGCAGCAGCAAAGTGAACTCTGTTTGGAAGAGTTGGATGCAAGTGAACTTTCGTATCATGATTGCGAATTGGACACTCCGAAGATTCTGGAGTATTCGGGCATTCCGACAGAAGAGGATTCGGATCTTCCCAGTCAGCAGGATTCGCATATTCAGCGCCATGGGACTTCGACCTCGACCGTTCGGAAGCTGGAAGGGCAAGAATCGGAGTCTTATTCGCTGGTACGATTCTTGAAACTTTGTACACCTTGTCGAATTGGTTAAAAAAAATAAAAAAACCACAGAAAAAAAAAAAAGTCTGATGTTCGGAGACACGAGAGTCCGGAATTGTTGCAAGTTCCGAGTGCGGTCAGTCTTCACTCACCGTCGGACAACACAGCCATCGCCAATTCATGGCCGCCAGGGCCAGGCAATCTGGAAACGGACTGTGACAATCCCAAAATGGCCGAAGGAAACGCGGTAAGTTTAGGGTCGGCAAAAGTTTCATTGCATGTGAACATGGTGATCCAGAAAAAGGTTATTTTTGCAGTATTTGTTTTTCCCGACACGGTCAGTAATTATCGGATTCGAAGAATCCAGCAGATTTTGAAGAAGGTGCCCTTGAGGGAGAGCCAAAGGATCACAAAACAGACATTTTGGTTGCAAAAATTTTGATTTTTCCGATATCCGGATATCACGGCAATTGACCGCATGGGAAATTAAATGATGGAAAGATTCTCCTTTTTTGGATCGCCCTCCGCAATATAACAAAGGCCTTTTTTCTTTTTTAACTTTTGATTTTTTTATTTTTCTTTCGAGTCTGACGGCCGCATTCCGCTCGACACTCAACTTCAGCCCAGTAACCAATATTTTAGTGGAGAGATTTCCATTGAGAATTTTTTGTGTGAGGTGGAATTGAATCGGAGGCATAAGCGTGAAAATAAGAAGTGAAGGAACAGTGCTAAATAAAACACGGAGCCAAATGGGAGCAGAAATGAGACCAAATATGTGTGCTGCGGGATTGCGGCGCATCAAGGCGGAATGCGCAACAAAAGACATGCGAGTGAACAGCGGACCGCGGTGGCGGTGCGATGCTCACAGAACGTTAAATTTCTCCCGATCAAAGCGAAGATTTTTGATGCGGTTCACTGTGGTGCAAAGCTGAAAAATGAGCGCTTTCACACATGTATAATGATCCCAACCATTCGTCGGGCCGGTTCTGTGTTATAAAATTCCGGGTTCCTGCAAGGTATTTTCAAACATTTTGCAATTTTTTCCGGTTACGACCAACAGAGAGGAAGCCTTCCCCTTTCCAAAAATACCAAAGTCGCTGAATTTGAACACCATTTCACTATTTTATGACCAGAGACAACCCAGGGAGTCGCTGCCTCTTCCCCAGCCCCACTCGAAAACAAAACGATGCTGCCATGTCGCGTTGTCTCTGGTCATAAAATAGTGAAATGGCGTTAAAATTCAATGATTTTGGTATTTTTGGAAAGTGAGGCTTCCTTGACAACTCTTCCGCAGGTCGAAACCATGTTGCAACGGAAAAATTGCACAATCTTTGAAAATGATGCTGCCATGTCGCAGGTTCCTGCCAATTCGGCAGGAACCCAGAATTTTTTAACATCAAAACTTCGCACTTTTATTCCTCAAATGACTTCGTTTTACCCGACGAAAGGTTGGGATCATTTTCATATGTGAAAGCGCTCATTTTACACGCAGCTTTGCACCACAGGAAATCACATAACCATCGCTTTTGTTCAGGAGAAATTTAATTTCCTTTGGGCATCGCACCGCGGTCCGCCATTCACTCTTATATCTTTCGAAGCGCACTCCGCCTTGGCACGCCGTAACACCGCAATGCACTTTTTGTGCCACGAAAATCCCGGAGTTCCTCCACTTCTTCTTTTATATGCCATGTCCCATGTCGGATGGGCACAGGTGGATCTGGCTGGGGCATATAACGATTTGTAAAATTGGTCGTGCCGGGCAATACAGGATATCGTCGGAAATTAAGAATAACCTGCCATTTCCAAACAATTTCATCCGACCGCCGAAACAAAACCCCTGGTCCTCGTCCCGGCCAATTCTCTCGTAAGTCCAATGCACACAGAGCAGGACGGAGACAGAGTCTTTACCAACTTCAGATGAGACAAAGGTGTGCCATGAGCAGGCCAGGATGGAGAATTAGAGGGAAAATTCAGGAAAAAGATCAAACAATTTTCTCGGGTCATTTGTGACCAAGTTTTTCGGACATTTGAATTGGAACTCCAAATTTTGCGAACGCTGCAAAATGCATTCCTTTGTGAAATGCGTGTTGCAGCGCATGTTCTAGTTTCTAGTTCTAGTTTCTAGTTTATTAATAATTATTCAAACAGACCAGGTAACTCACCACAGGCGCAAGATCCTCCGTGCAAAGACATTCCAGGTGAAATCCAGATGAGAACAGCAGGCACATTCAAACCGTAGGCAAATGGCAAATATGAACAGCACAAGGTAAATATGCCAAATTGAGGCCAAAAGAAAGGCCACCATTGGATGGAATAATTCATGAATTATTTAAATAATTCAATTTTTTGAATTAATTCGGAATTATTTGAATTATTTGAATTAATTCATGAATTAAATCAAGGTGCAATAAAAATGAATTAATTCAAAAAATACATGAATTAATTCAAATAGGTAATTCATAGAATAATTCTTTTTTTTTTTTTTTTTTTTTTTTTTGGCACATGGGAATTCCCTCTTTGGGTTGCAAACCTGCTCCAGCTTGCATTCGTATAGCTGGACAGCAGTAAAAAAAAAAACATGAACTGCCACCATTTCAAACCCCCACCAAAAAATAATATCATGCGTAATGACCTGAGGTCATATCCACGAAGAATTTGGTTGCAGAAGTTTATGGTCGACTCACCTTTCACCTACCATTATGCAATGTGTATTTGCAAGGCAGGTAGCTGGTTCTGGCCAAAACATAAAATTTGAGGAATTTTTCTTCAAAGCTCAAGCTCATGTAAATCCAGTTCTATCCAATATTAAATTAAATTAATAAAAATGAACGAGTGAATTTTTTTCAAACCCCCACTCCATAGAGTATTTTTGCCCACTAAAAGACTCTCATCAATCATCAAGGGACATTTTGATGCCCATTTGGCACACGGGGGATTTTTTGGGAGTTTGCCAAAAATGAAGAAAATCATTCTTTCCTTTCATTTCTTAGTGTTGGCAATATTGGCCTGAAGATTCCTCAAATTTTCTGCATACATTTCCAATAACAATTACAATACACCCTGTAGCATGCCTCAAGGTACTGGGTACGGTACGTGCATCTTTTATGCTATTTATTTGGATTTTGTTTGGTTTTTGTAATTTGTTTGCCTTCATTGCGAAGCGAAGAATGAAAAATGAAACAAACAACTGCATTTGCATAAAAATATGAATTTGAG